>OX381708.1:41668941-41899322 GCA_947462335.1 Harmothoe impar
ACCAGCTCAGCCAAATCTCGTGGCCGAGATTAGGGTACAAGCAGGGTGCAGGTATTGTGAATAGCTTGTAACTGGACAATACTCATATCACCTTGTCCAGGATAGGGTAGTGGTTAGCACTGTGGACTCATAATGCTGGGAGCCCAAGTTCAAATCCCTATATATATTTCTAAATTTTCTTTAGTATTATGAATAATGTATTCTGTTTCCAAAATAGCTTTACTTATAAATTTGATTACCATGCATTGCCTGGAAGAGAATTGAACTCAGGTACTCTGCATCATGAGTCCACAGTGCTAACCACTACCCTATCCAGGACTAGGTGATATGAGTATTGTCCAGTTACAAGCTATTCACAATACCTGCACCTTGCTTGTACCCTAATCTCGGCCACGAGATTTGGCTAAGCTGGTTGCTGTGGGTACTGGGAATAGGCCTAGTACCAGTGGAAATGGCGCAGACCACTGATCATCTCGCTAAGGCCCTATACAGAACTGGGACATCTGAGTACCCTCCCTCTTCACGTCACTTCTGTGCTGAAAGAGCCAAAAGCCAAAAGCAACGGTTAACCAAGGTTTCCAGGCACATACAAGCTCACTTCCTTTCCTTTTATTGCAGCATGGAGGGACATGCAGGTGCTGAGGTGTTCCTTAGAGCCACATCCCTTTTAACCCCATTCCTAGCTGACCATCTCCTTCACTCTTCTTACCACAGCCTAGAGACCTATGGTCCAGGAGGAGCTGGTGGGAAGAATATGGGGAACGCCCTGTACTCCTGTGATTAGAACCCAGCATGGATATTAAAGGGAACTGTGAGTGTCTACACAGAGTCCACCTGGTGACAACAGACCTCAGACCTCCTGATTTATCTAAAATTTCCCTTTCTCTTACTGCCCATACGATCCTATGATTAAGAAGATAAAAATATAACCTACTTGGTACTTGGTAACTCCATAACTTCTTCATTTCAACCTCTTATATTTTGATTGATTGTTAGGTACCGGTAGTTTAACGTCCAAAAGGCACATTGTATTTTGTATCCCAGACTTCCATTAGGTTGAGTTTCCACAGGCGATGGTAGGCCGAAGGCCTACCAAGGGTGATCGTACCGAGGATGATTGAATCTATGAAATGAGCTGAAGACAGAAACCCCGCTCCTACACCGAAGCAACCAAAGCAAGGGTTTTTTAAGCTCCGACACCACATAGACATGGTGCGAGAGGGACAAGCCTTTGATATGCTGTAAGTCTACCACAGTGTGGGAGAAGGCTGCCAAAGGTATCTTATCTAATTGCTTCTAAAAATGTTTGTATCGATCTCCCTCATACATCTCCGAGGTTTGATTGATATCTCAATAGAACAAGACTTGATTCATTTAATGTCAAGATATTCTGATTGACTTACAATTGACTTACAATTATAGTTAATGCACATTTTTGTTGCCATACCACAGAAGTTAGTACTATGACATGTGTATTTTCTTTTTGAACTTTCTAGTTGATAATATATCAAACCAATATAATCGAGTTATTTGCAATTCTGTGTAACGAAAAAGAACCAGCGATTCCCTTTTATAGTCAAAATCATGTCACTGCCCTACTGGCCCTACTGATCTTGCATAATTTTACTTTTAAGAATGGTTGAACTCGTGGTACCTCCACATGACAGCCTTAACTACTTAAAATTATAATCCTGGGTGTTTTGTCGGAATGTGATAGGTTAATCGACCTACACAAAAGTATCTTGTCATGGCACTTCTTATGAATATATTTGCTAGTGACTGAATTTGATGCAGGCATTTTGAGACAGTGTACATGCTAGAGCTTCAGACATGGAGCCTTTGACTATGAAAATCTAAATTGGAAAATATGTTCCTATCAAGGGGAGAACACTTCATACTTCCAGGGAAGTAGAGGCCGACAAGAGTGTATGTGACCACTGTGTGTATACATACATATACAAAGTTGTGGTTGACCCTACCATCTGCGACCCATTTACTCTACAACCCCCACCCCTCAACACATACACACACATCCCCATATCCACCAGCTAAATATCCATACCCCAGGAAGTGGGTGAAGAGTGTGTATGCAGGGGCGGGGGGGGGGGGGGGGGGGGGGTACAGGGGTACATACCGGTACACGAGGAAGAGGCATTCCAGTGGTTTGCAGGCCGTTCAACAGGGGGAGCTTCGAGCGCGCGCTTTTCTACCTGGACATCTGTTCAGTTCGCCGGAGCCCCTAGCCTGGACATGCCGTGGGCTGGGATGGGGCCTCGCCATTCTGATGTCCAGGTCATTTAATTATGATAACTAGGATTACGGGTCCCCCACCAAACAAAATTAAGTGACAGAAAGAATACCTTTTTTGTAAGCAAATAAATATTTCCCCCCATATTCTTCCTGAATAAAAAGAAAGGGGGTGTTATAAAAGTCTGGGTGTACAAAGGCAAAATTAAGTCAAAAGTTCTAAATAAACCTGCCTCCATAGAGTACCCCGGATGACCGCGTAGCTCCTCCACAGCAGCATGCACACTTACACATGCGTCTGATTAGATTGCTCAGGTGCTCAACAGGTGTTCCAGTATAGGCATCTAGCTGGATTCTTTTTTCAGCCAATCGGATAATACCCTGCATTCACTGCAGAATTTTTAGGGTGCATTATGTAACAGCTTGCACCCATGTGACCGCGGTTATCAGTGCTTATCTCACCAGTTGCAAGCTTAAGTAATGGATGCGCCCATAGGACGTCCAGCTTGACCCCTTATACCTTGGGGTATTCATAGCTGAAGTAGATCTACACATGCCTGTGCTTGTATCTCTGTATATGACTTTGTTATTTCTATTTTCAATATAACATGTCTCTTCCATGAAAGTTGCATAATTACAAGATATCCTAAATACTTTTACATATTGATTGTGGCTGTTGGTATTTTCATTTTCAATTTTATCAAAATAGAAATGAGTTTATTTAACAGATTCGATCTGGACTATTGAAAGCTATGGGAAGGAAGCTCAATCAGTTCAAAAAGTACTAATATCACATAAATTGATGAACACTTTGGCAAGTCCACCATTTGCATGCCTATATTGGCTGCAGCCTGTACTCAACCCCACATATCAGACGTCCTTGTCAGTACATTTTCTCAGACTTCAAGTTTCCCCTTGTCTAATCAAAGACTTGAACAAGTCTATCCAGTACCCTCCCACCTCCATGACAGTACCTGAAGCCAGTGAATGGACTGACCCGGGCGACTGACCCAGACGAACCATGAGTGGTCACTCCCTTCAACCCTTTCTTCTCCTATCAGTATAGTTATAATACTATATGGCAAGTAGTATGCAGTCAATATGCCCACACCATCGGCATTGGCCATGAGGACACAGTCAATAAAGGGTATCATTACGCCCATTATGAGTAAACCTGTAAATGATCGAGATGGCTGGATAAACTGGACGATCCTCAAACCCCCACCCTCCCCCAAATCGACTATGTATATTTGCCTAGATCGTATACGTGTGATGTGGGGTGGACTGGGTGGATAGATTACCGGGATAGATTACCAGGGACTCAGGTTGTGTGTAACCTTGCATTAGAACTACACCACACACTGACCAGTGGATGAGGGATAAAGACGGGGATAAAGACCACCACCACATGGTGGGGCCATCTGTGTACAAAACGGATCTGACCACCCCGGTCCGACACCATCTCATCCAGTCGAGCACATGTCTACCAGCGCCAGTGGTTTCCCCTAACTACATCAGAATAACCCATGATGGTCCAGAAATACAAGCTACTCTTTACTGACCCTCACTCCAGTCACTATACCCCCACCTCCCTTCCTGCTCCACTATCCCACCCTACACACAGCTACCAACACTCACATAGTACTATTCATCACTCATATGAGGGAGTAGAGCCCGCCAGGTTCTTCTCATGGTTGAGTGACCATTTGTACTACTCCTAACTCTACACACTGACTGCACTGGTAGTAGCTGCACCAGTTGCCTTAGCTCCCCCCCCCCCCCCCCACCAACACCCCCACACTCTCACCCCCACTCCATATTCTATCCCCACACACCATAATCCTTTCGCAGGCCATGGTAAAAACCGGCGGGGGGAGGGGGGATGGAGGGAAAAGGCGGCGACTGGCGCGCCACCTTGAGGTCGCACTCACTAACTAACCACAACCTACCAAGCACCTACCCCCCTCCCACCCACCCACTACAAACTGCCCACCAACCTGCCTACCACTCACTCACCCACACACGGACTTCCCACTGCCAGGGCAAAGGAGGTCTTCCCCCACAACTCACTGGAGTTTACACCCCCTACTCAAGGAATATCATAATATACTCGGCCATAACAATCACATCAGGATTTATGAACAGCAACACGGAATTTGACCAGTGGATTTAAAAGAAAGAATAAATAGGATATACTGTTACAAAGGAGGTGGTGAGTAGGAGGGGTCAGTAGAAGGGACTTGGGTGAGTGTCCACCCTCGGGTGTATGTCCAGTTGTAGGACAGGCAGAGTGGCCGAAGCACGTGGTGGTCACCACTAGTGTAGGACAAGCTAGCCCAGCCCAGCATGAAGGAAGCAGTGGTCAGCGGTGCCACTACCCCACCCAGTTCTGTTACCATGGAGGGTGAGGGGCAGCCTAAGGAGCAGGAGGCACCTCAGCAGCAGCAGCAGCCGGCGGCGGCGGTGGAGGCAGGGGCCGCCGGGGGAGAAGAAGGAGGGCCTCCCGTAGTCCCTCCGGAGGGGGAGGAGCAGCATGCCCCCGACAAACCTGTCAACGGGACAGGAGAAGGTGGGTTCAGTTTGGCACTTTTGGGTTTCTCAGGTGTGTTCTACACTGCCACTGGTGCTCTCCTCACTGCACTGTAGCTGTGGTAGAGGTATGCTATTACGGGTGTGGACCACCAAATTCGACACGGCGACATGGCTATTTCTTATAATCGACAATCGACAGGGGCAATTCCTAAAATCGACATGGGATATAATTAAGCGACATTGACATGCGACATGGCCATTTTTTAAGATCGACAACCGACATGGGGACCCCCCATCCAGACCCCCGCTATTAGCTGCT
The DNA here is from genome assembly GCA_947462335.1 of Harmothoe impar. NCBI lineage: Eukaryota > Metazoa > Annelida > Polychaeta > Phyllodocida > Polynoidae > Harmothoe > Harmothoe impar. Next base: position 41,674,040 of record OX381708.1, read on the forward strand.
AAGCCATGCTACCCATGCTCTCATTTCTCAGAGAGTATACACAATATCGTATCTAGGGAGTTGCACGTCTGTGTGAGCCATACCTCGGAATCCCCTGTCCCGCTTTGAAGTGTGAGCTGAAGTCCCTCTCAGTCCTCTGTCTAACTCTGACCTTTCCCTCCCGCTTCAGATAATGCTTTACTCTGGCCCCTCCCTTCCTCTCCTGGGATGCCTTGCCCTAACCTCTCCCTTCCTTTCCTGAAGCTGAGATGCCTTGGCCCTTGCTCTGACCTCTCTCTCCCTCTCCTAAGATGCTTTGCTCTGACCTCTCCCTAACTCTAGACTTTGACCTCTCCCCCACTCTGTAGTACTCTGCATCTCAATCCCCTCTTTCCTCTCATGTCCTGTCCAATCCTCTACCTTCCTGCCTCTTATATTCTGCGTGTCCTGCCTCCTGGCCTCCTCTCCCTCTCATATGTCTTGTCTTGCTCCTTGAGTCCTTCCTTCCCAGTACATCCTAGCCCGGAATCCTGGCATTGTCCCGCCCTCTCTCTTATATCCCACCTTTAATATCCCTCTCTATCCCTTTCCTAAACATGTGATAACTCCTCCCCTAGACCCGACCTCTTTCTCATATTCTGCCTTGTCCCATCCTCATTGGACCTGACCTGGCTACCGATACTCGTGTTGTATTCTCCTGCATTGCCCTGACCTTCCCCTGGTATCTACACTGCACTGCACTGCCCTACCCCAGTAGGTACCTGTCATTCCCTCGCCCATCTGCATGTCCTTCCCTTTCCCTTCCGCCCATGTGGTTCCCAGCACTCTCTCACTCTCTCACACTCACACACACACACACACTGCGGCCAAACAGCCCCCCCCCGACCTCCCATCCCCTACTGCTTCCTTGGATCCAGAACGTTTACTCATCCGTGAGGGGGTGACGAGTTCAGGACAGGAGAAGACTCACCTGCCCTACGGCGACCTGAGAGTGAGAGGGAGGGGAGGAGTGGGGTTAGACGGAGGTGAAAGGGGGTGGGGTAAGTTTTCAGGAATTTACCCATATACATGTCAACTACCCCCACCCCCTCCCCCAGTGACTGACTAAACCTCACCAGGTCAACTGGATCATGGATCAAAATGACTTGCCTTATATTCACCCCTCGGCTTTCATTCATCAAAGCTACAGATCAATGAGTCATGAATAGAATGAGGCGATTCCCTGTCTTTCCCAAGCAACACGTTACTTTCTAAGTTCACTTTGCTGGAATGCAGAGCTTGTCAGTTAACATTGCTGGAAATAATGGCAGAATAGCTTTGCCTCTTTTAACCACATGATAAAACTTCCGTATACATGTATTGGCGTAAGATGTAATAAGTGCAATAAAGTGACGTAGTACCTATAACTGAGGTTCTGGTACACAGTTTGCATTGGTAACCTGACATGATCATCATTTACAACAAAATTGCTCTGTTAATGACGACCACTTCAAAAACATTCAATGACCTTTTTTTTTATATACATAGTAAAACATTGCAGGTTTACACCCCCATTATAACCTTACACCAGCATAGTCATAACAGACACATTGTGTACACAGAAACCGGCTTTTTTATTCGAGGTGTCTGGTAACATACTACTCCACCATTGGCAGTGGCCATTATGTATTATGTGCACAGGGTATAACATAATTCGAATAATGTACACAGCTGGCTGCTCATTTGATTGTTACAAGACCAATGCTGCAAATTGGAGGCCCTCACACTATTACATATATTTAAAGGCGCATAACTTGATGCCCCTCCAGTAACAGTCGGAGTGCAGGCATGACAGGTACTCAGCTCTTTATATAGGGCTACGGGCGCTGGGGGTTTAGGGCCACATTGACTCCAAATATGGAGTCTATCACTCTATGACCTACTCAGGCTGAAGGCAGTCATATACTCTCGATGCCATGTTGCCAACTTCTATTTGCAAAATATTTCTGTATATTCAAAAACTGGAACTATGTTTGAGACAATCCCTCTCCATTCCCTAAATGTGGGAGTCCAGCTTTAAAAGAAAAGCCCACCGGTTTTTCATGTTGCCATCTATCAATTATACTTGCTCTAAAAATGGTCTGCTAATATGCATAATGTTGAAAGGTGTGGCATATGCTATTGAAAGGGGAATATCTCATGGAAAGAGTGACGTCACAAGTGATTCAAAATCTTCCCCAAAGCACTCAGTATATGCCCATTGATTGGTCTAGACAGAAAGTCTTTACCCACTGATTGGCCTGAACAGCTTTTTGATTGGTTTCTCGGTATTGTAAACCAGCTTGAATACCCTTGAACAGCCAATAAAGGGCCACTAAAGGGCCAATCATAGGGTAATCTTGATGCAGAGAATTTTGTGTCTATATCTTTTATTTCATTGACTATTTTGGCCCTCTTGATAAATTCCAAAATTGATTGGGATGTGAAAACATGTGTACAACTAGTTTATAAAGATAATGGGTAATTTATCAACTACACCATGACTTTCCTGTGGGCTACACATTATGGTGCTATTTAGCACATGCTCAGTCCGTGAAGGGATGTGAATCACTTGTGACGTCACTCACTACAGGATAGTTTCATCCTTTACTGACGTATGCCATATGTTTTAATACAATGCAATTTAGCATATGACATGTCTACATCGATAGAAGGTAACATGTAAAACGGGTGAGCTTCCTTTGGCCTTTCATTGTGAGAAAGAAGATGTCAGCTTCTTAAAAAGGACTGATTCATGGATTAAGATAAGGCTAGTAAACGTTCAATATTGTCGCTTCAGAACTAAAATGAAACCTGCTGTGTTCCTGCTTTGTTCCAAATGCAGATCAATTATTGTTCCTGTATCATTCAATCAATGTGATACCCATTGACAGCATTGATACACCTTCCACGGTTACATCATCCAGTATCAAGATATGCAACATAATTATGCACCAACGTTGAAACTGCTATCAAATTAATCAAGTAGATCCTAGAACTAACGTTATATACATTCTTCACTGGTAGCAGGACTTCAACAGCTGCACATTGACTTCATGTCTACAAGGCCATGGATATCTTAAAGAGGGCAGTGGTAGGAGAGGAAGTTGATGATATTTCGAGTTGATATTGTTACTGCGCATATGCCTGCCTCGTATGACCATGTCTAATCTAAAACAAACTTGACCCCACCTGACACTACACCAATCACCCCCTACCCTTCTCCTCCTGTCCTGGTTCACACTTAGATGTGTGTACATGGTACCTACTTGACCAGTACTTGTGGCTATCAGACGGGATGCTAAACCAGAGTAACCCCCCCCCCCCTTTTGACTTATTGGGACCCCATACAGGGCATGCTCCATTGGGTTTAGCTGTGTTGATTGTTACAATTGATAAAAAGATATAAGAATGAACTAGGCAGTGAACAAATAAGTTGTGAGATGTCATATATCCTTCAGGATAATCCCATCGGTTGGTCTCCCTCCTGAATGGCAGCTTAACCTCATTCATTGACGAATCCATGGAGAGATCTATGTCCCATTGCCCTTAACTAACCTCAGTCCCTTAATCCTAGACGAGCAATGTACATCCCATGCGGATGGGGGAGGGAAACCATGCAGTTTAAATAGCAATATCCCTAAGGAATGTAGGGTAGCATTTTCTGCGGTTAGGGACAAGTGGTTTAAAATACCAAGCAGTCAATTCTTTATAGGTGAAGAGGGACTTAGATGAGATAGGATATGTGTGATAGAGGGAGAGGGGTGATTTAGGGTGGTAGCCCCCTCCCCCCCCCCCCCCCCACCACCCCTACCTTTGTACACAATTCACTGCCTATTGTGACTCGCCCAAGCTGTATGGGCGATCCACTATGACAATGATCAATTGCTAGAGTGATGAATTAAAAGTGAAATTACGATTGATGAAATAACGTCCTCCTTGCTGTGTTGTATGCCGCATGACCTTATACCAAATTGGCAATGATACATCAGAAAAGTGTCACTACATAACATAGTCACGAAAGACACGTTGTACTGTGGTGCCCCCTATGAGTCACAGTGGGAAGCATTGCACACTGTCTTCGTTTGTGCTCATTACATTTGATTTGGAACCCCTCATGAATAGAATCAAATTGATGCAGCACAAAAAATACTTTGACAACAGAGGGGTGGGGTGACTTGGGGCCCCTCTGTGGTGGCTTTTGACTCGCCTCACATAAAAGGCCTCCGCGAAATCCACAAAAGGCCCTTTTGTTAATTACATGACAACCATTCCCTTATTCCCCTATATACTAAAGGATTAAAACAGTAGGGGTCAGTTTAATCATGGCGGGTAGATAATGCTCAAAGATTTGGACAATTTCTGATATTATCAATGGCAATGCTTTTATTGTGACAACCACATTCTGCACAACTTTATCCGGGACAATAAGTGTGTGCGGACAGGTGTATAATATAGACCATATAATATGTAAAGAAATGTTTGACGGGACAAGTGTCCCCAATAGTTGTGTGATGTGACCTGAGGCTGCCCCACCACTGCCTTCCATGAAAGCCTTGGTCCTGTCAGATGAGACAATTCCCAAATTGCCCAGGTTGTCGCATATTGTGTTTGGCCAAAAATGTCACTTCACCCAGCTGCCGTGTTGATCAAGGGATAAGGAGGATTTTCTTTCCTCTTTCTCATATTAGTGCACGTAGTTTCTCATGTACTCTCATCGGTATTCTACATTGGAAATTGTCGTGTGCTTGAGCAAATCAGTTGGTAACATTTTCAAATGACAACATGGTTAACCGACATGATATACGTATAGTACAGTGACCACTCACCGACCAGTGGCGGTACATGTACTAGTGTCAGCTCCTTTTTGTATTTTTAACCTGTCACATAATACTGGCTATTAATGCCTGTATCTCCCATAATAAGCTCGGCCGTGAGAGGTAATTATTAAGCTCATGGAGCAGCTCAAAGTAGGTGACCTTTGGCTCATTAGCTCCAACAAACCTTTATAGTTAATTGACACAGTTTTCTAGTTTAATAGCCTTCTTCTCGGTTCTGTAATTAAGTGTCCAAATTACCTTATAGTTGATTAATTGATAACGTTTTCTTTGACATCGCGTTAGAGTTGGCGGCGGACATCTTGTTAAAACGAGGGATGAATAATTCCATATTTGATATTACAATTTCTTTTATATAATGCAATTGAACCTATGCAATATTGTCTTTACATGTATAACCATGTGAAAGTATTATGTGCAAATTGCATAGGGGTAAGTCCCTTTCCTCCGTCTCCAATGTATTACATGTACAGTAAGGTCTATCGAAAAGCAAACTTGTCCTTTCTAACGTATCAAAAGAAAGTCAGGATATATGACACAACTTTCTGATTTAATACGGGGCTGCAAAATGCCTTTATAATATTATGTTATAATGGAAAGGCTGATGCTTTACACTCTGGAAGTCATATCGTGTGAAGCCGTAAAAAGTGAGAAGCCATGGATGAAGCCACCTACTATGACGAAGTCTGAATTTAAACCCCCGCCGACAAGTCTCGGGCGATATACATACATACATGCATCTAGGCCATCCAACTCTTCCGGTGCATTCTCAACACACACCCAACGAGAAGGAAAGTATTAAACTTCAATCTGACTAGGGAGTGAAGAAGGGGTGGGCTGCTGGTGGGTCAGTGTAGTGACCTGGGATAGTGACCCCCGTGACCCCTGCCGCCGACCGTTGACCACCACCACCCTCACCCCTCGGCATGTAACTACTCACCTAACGGTGGCGGCCATCTTGTCCCCTCGGACATGCTCCTGGTGCCTCATTAATTCCGCTGGTCACAGGAGTTGATTGCCATAGGTATATCCTGTGCAAAGTCATGCAAATATTAACAAAGCTTGGTGCAGTTCTTCACTGCTGCTGTCTGTGTGACGCTGCAGTCTGTACGCTGCTACACTACTGTATAATATACAACATCGCACCCCACCGTGCATCCCTCCTCCTGCCCCTCCCTCCCCTGCAGTTACATAACTTTGTGGTCAGTTCGGGGTCATCCCCTCCCAGGGTCCGTGTGAACCACGCGGTCTAGCCCGGCCTCATGGGTACGGCCGCTGAGTAGATGTGCCACCCGCCCCCTCTAATACAGTAACAATATTTAACTTATATTTTGGCAAATTTTGCGTTTGCCATGCAACATTTGATCATTTTCAATATTAAGTTCAGCTACCGGGTATGATTTGTATTAATAAACGCTATATCAAAACAAATCAAAATGAACCCTTCCGACCAGATTACCCTGGACAGATAGTGAATGATATGGAACACCATGACTTAGCTGACGTACATGAAATTAACAGGGTGTAGAAGCTTTAACCACCGCTTAAGGTGTACCAAAAATCTGAAAGTATATGTGATCATGATATGAACTCATCTCCCTTTAGTATAAAGCCAAATCTGCTTGTATAAACATTTTAAACGCCATACGTTGGCATTCTATACCATTTGATTACCGGTAAGCTTGTCTCCCTATTGTGGTCATTATTATAATTTATTGCCGAATCAAAATTAATCAAGCATACCTTTTAAGTAGTACTTTTAAGTAAGTATTGGCGGATTTATCTTGTGGTGCAACATGTTGAAAGATGTACTTGTCGATTTTGATAAATACATATGTCACCATGTCAATTAAAAAAAATGCTCATGTCACATGTTACTAACCACTTATTCCTCTTGTCATATGTCACTGAGACCCAAAAATGTTCGTGTCGCCCTGTCAAATTTAGTGGTACAGACCTTTCTGGTGGAATCAGATTAAAAAGCAGCCAGATCCTCAATACCAATATGGTAAGGCCTCGTATCCTTCGGCCATTCCAGGCTGGATGAGTATTATCTCACATCCAACTGTCGCTACTGTCAAACGGTTCCGGGTATGCATAATTATACAGTGGTCTTTGGCATATACATTTATTATAACCGGGTATTTAAGTTAAACCCGTCTGTCATTACAGCATGTATGAACAAGTTAACTGACTCAAATTACGTCATAACATAGTGATTTATGAAGAACAAACTGACTAAGCCCTATAAGCCCTATGAATTTTATAGCTATTGCCTTAAAGGTTTTCAAGGAAAGTAGCTGGTGAATGCTATAATATCAATATGGTATACTATGTTATACGATAAGGGAGGTAGGAGTTAAACGAGGGCGTTGCCATAGTGCATCACTTGCAGATATTTACAACCAACGAAAATGTCATCATTAAAAAAATATTTTCCAATCTTTTCCAAGTCAGCCAATGAAGCAATCATCAGAAGAACGAATATCGCTCGTACAACCAACAAATCTCTCACATTGATGCAGCATTTCCTCAGAAAGTTAGTTTATAGAAAATATAGGCCAACTTTTTACACGTTTCTCCACCACAATGTACTACGCAGTTTCTCCCACAGGCCGCCACGCCCTCTGGTGTTAAAATCAGCCAAGCCTCAGTGAACCTTAGTTGGATTTTCACTCATGATGGCTTTTTCGTCAGATAGTGTATCAACGGGTAGGTACATTGTTTGGACTTAATTGTGCATTTTCCCATACCATGTTAGATGACATGTGAGATTTCACAAAGACACATATATCTAGGCATGGAAATGGAGAAGTAAACAAGCAAGACTAGGGTGCTCCACGTGGTGAGTTTGGAAACTACGTAGGCCTTCGGTGGTGGTACATGGGTTGGGTTGGTATGCGTGCAATGTCCTCACATAGCCTACATCAGATAACTGTGTCAAAACACACACAAACGTACACACGCACACACACAGGCACAGACCCCCTTCGGAGACATTCCATATGCCCTACATGTCATTCTCAGCCAATAAGGTTATTGAAAGCATTCTGCTCTGAAACTTAAATGAGACACTATGCTTCCCCCGCCCATGCCACACTTCACATCCCCACTGCCCACTCCTCCTTTGGTCTTTGACCTTATAAGGCAGGTTATAAAATAGCAGTGTTTTGGTACAAGGGGATCAATGTTTGAGACAAAGAAAGGCACTAGGGGAGTGTTGGGGGCTGCTCATGGTCCCTTGATTTAGACAGTATTCACTGAAGAGATATCAATGTCAGTCGCCATTTAAATCCCTAAAAGGAATTTTGTATTCCATCCACCCCCACCCTCATTCTCCTTTTAATAGGCCAATAGGGGCACATGATATGCTTATGGTAATACCCTTTAGGCCCATGTGTGAATATAGTACAACTGTACTAGATACGCCAATAATGACTTGGGATAAGGCTCTTGGACTATAGGACCTCAGCTTTTTTTTATGTCATGTCCTGTTCTTCTCTACTGAACGTATAGATATCTATAAATGTATATGTAAAGTATATTGGTGGAGTGTCTCGGTAGAGTGACCAAGTTACGATGCGTAGTAGTTTCTGTCTTGGGGGCATTGCCCTCAAAAAGATATACGCATGTCCCTCCAGGGGGGGCCTTAATGGTCTCTTATCTTATGTCAGGAACATAAGGTACAGCCAACTCTTAAAATATGTTAAGGATACATTTGAAAACATAAAGGGGTGTCCAGAATCCAGTTTATCTGACTGAAACGCCTGTGAATTATGGGTGCGATGTATGGTCAGCTCGAAAATGATGTTAAAGTTAACCGTCTCTGTGATGCGGTATTAGGGATTTTATACAAGTTTATTGGATGAATTAAGGGAATATCATACAGGTATGCTGATAGCATACTGAAAGTAAGATAATAGTGACATATACTGGGAATAGGGACCTTAATGCCCCCTGCACTAAGGTCCCTGTTTGCAGATCGTGCCACAGTTATAGTTAAGGACAGCAATTTCTTTTAAATTTACCAATGAGCTTTAATTGAACGTTTGATATTATCTGCATGTATGTACATCAGAAGAATATATGAGGCTTCATGAGAAGAACATAACTGACGTACTCTCTAATCATAAGCACAGGTGGTGCTTAAAAATAATGCCCGAGGGTAATAACAAGGTCTTCCTATCACGCACTTCATATCAATCTAGGGCCAACAGATCTGTACAGATCTGTAGATATTGATGTAATATGGTAAGTAAGATTTGAAAAGGAATGCAACGTGTTGTCAGACTCGCCCTATACTATTTGTATATGCTTGACCGCCAGTAGACTACCGTCACGACGGGTACGAGTTTTACATTTTCTAAAGGATGATATGTGTATGGGTTTATAAGTTGGTTGGTAGCATGAATATCGGGTTGCATTTAGCAATACAGACGTGTAGATGCCATGCATCGCAATGGCCCCAAGCATTTTTAGATTACTATACTCTGTTCCCTTTCCAGAGGGCATGGGGTGAAATTATTAATTATAGTACATGTATCTTATCTTTATGTCATCTTTCCCTGTAATTTAAATAAATGGAACTCCCATGAGGGAGTAGCCTGCATAAGGACTATAGGGAGATTGCTGACAAGATATGTTATGTCGATATTTTGCCCCTGTCATGCAATGGCATGAAAGTAATTATGTCATTAAGCAGTTTTGATAATTAACGCATAGTTTAAGTCAAGGCATAATAATACAAAATTGTTATTCAACATAGGATACCTATGACAAATCATGCTGGAAAAATGAGTAATTCAGCTAATGTGCTAGTTGATTTTCATTGTGATCATAAAGAGAATATATTATTATCAATAAAAGGTGCAAATATTATGTATAAAATATATATAAAAGAGTATCATTCCGCCGAATATAAGACGGATAACAGGCCACAATTTCAAGACAACTACTTTCTCATGGCTCGATATGAGTATAATAGATTTAAAGATGATATTAAAAATTGAGGCTAAAAAAAGCTGTCAACATCTTTGAGAAACATACTCATCTAGGGTAATATGAGTTCCAAATACACATAGGTGCCTTTACTATGCATGCATTCTCGGGAAACGATAGGGCTATGATAAAAGTATAATTTTAAAACCCTAGACCAAGTTATTTTCTTAGCTTGGGCCTCTAGGCGTCCTATATATACGTGCTGCCTCCATATTCTATTTCTTCTCAGACTCCGCTTGTCGCCATCACCTGGAACCTGTTACCATGACAACCATACTTAGCTTGACCTAATTATACCCCCTCTCATCTCCTCCAGACCCCTCTCACCTGTGGGACTCACTTCCTCCAGTGTCTGTACTAAAGAGGTGTAAAGGGGTGTTGGCAGCGCCATGGTAGCAGTAGGAGCGGCAGAGAATGATATTAGAATGTTACTGGAATGTTCCTTTGGTTCTCAGGAGGTTCAGTGACATAGCGGGAGGAGTATATCGCAAACTACATTATTATTGCTTATAATTATTCAGAATATCATAGAATACATCTATGGAATAGTAATGTAATGCCTAAAAGTAATTTTTTCATCATCAGTTAATCAAGTCTAGATTGTTCAGGAATAGAGACTAGGCTAATCGTCATAATGTTAATTTCCGTGAAACCCTACATTTAAGACGACTTTGAGATCATCCCTACTCAGGGCCCCGCCATATAGTATGTTTCTTAATAAAGGAATGCTGCAATACTGGGACATAATCAGATCAGATTTATAAGAATGTAAAGGCTAATGGGTTTATTGAGATAACAAGAGCAGCCTAGGCATTTGAAAAAGAGGGAGGGGTAGGGGCGGGGTGTCCATGCAGTTAACTTAAAAGTACTAAAATCTATCGTGGCAAGAGTCGCAGAGGATGGAAAAATTATGATTAGAAAACTCTAAAATTGCATTAGGACTGGGTCTAGATCACTCATACCCCTGCGTCTACCTCCATTACCTCCGCTGTGGTAGTCTCCCCGTACACACACACACACACACGTATATATAATATACATAGCTGGATCATCCATAGATGCGGTCACTGCTGTATTGGACAAGCAGCATATAAAATATCTGTCCCACTACTGCAAGGCAGACTACCGCTATTTGTGGATGACTCCTTGCCAACTTGAGATATGTCGTATGAGGTACTTAATGTACATCTGGACGTTAAACAAATCAATCAATCAATCAATCAAATGTATGAAATTACTCCTCAGCTATCGGGGACGAAATATAGGCATGGTTGAAGTTGAAGTTGAAGTTGAAATTTCTTTTATTTAACCTGAATTATTTCATTAGCCTAGGGCATGTTTTACAAATAATCCAGTTCATGGGTTCATGAATGAACATTCATTTTACAATAGTATAGTTGATTACATCTTTAGTCCTTATGGACAGGGTATGTTACATTTAATTAAAGGTCCTAAAAGGGTGTGTCAGATGTTATGACACATGCCTGATGGAATATGGCATTTGAGAGAGTGGTAAAATTTGGAAATTTGGAATAAAAAGTTATGGCCATTATGGCCTACAAATGCTATTAGTTGGATTGTTAAGAGAGATGGAAATGAGAAGTGTTAGTTACATAATAATATAAAGTCTTGGGGGGTGGCACTGAGAGAGGGAGATAATGCTGGGTCCCCCTCATTTAGAGGGAGAGGTTCGATGTCCATGACATGACCGTTAGGTCATGTCGTAGGGTCAAGCATGAGTTTGGTTGCATAGAACTCCTTTCTTTTTGAAACAAACTTACTTATATCATCGATATTTCTTATGTCTTTGTCAAAGGAGTTCCATGTTATGGACTGTCTATATCTTAAACTCTTCCTATAATGGGGATTTTTAGGCCAAGTTGTATGTAATAATTTGCCATCATGGAGCCTTGTGAAAATTTGTCTTGTGTCAAGCTGGGAATTTGTTTGGGTTAATTTAAAGGCTGAGATCTCAACATGGAATTTTCTTCTATCTTCTAGTCTGCTTAACTTAGCAGTTTTGGTTAATTTCTTAGCATTTATTTTATCCTCATTAAGGTATGCTGTCCTAAGCCCCCTGTCGAAAGCACTCTGAAGGTGATCCAGTTCAGTCTGTATGGCTGAGGTATAAATAATATCCCCATAATCAATAGCAGGAAGTATCATTAATTTTAGTACATCTTCAGCTGACTTCTGTGTTAGGCTTAGCCTGATTTTCCTAAATAAACTATTTTTAAAATTGACATTCCTAGTAAGATTTTGTACCTGTTGCTTATAACTTAATAAATTATCAAGAATTAAACCTAGGTATCTATATGTAACTGCTGGTTCAATAATATCATTATCTATTGTTAGAATAGGCTTTGGAGTATGCTTTAGGAGAGATTGTGTGCCAAAATGAACTACTTTAGTTTTCTTAGTGTTTAGAGATAATTTATTACTTTTACACCAAATATTTACTTTATCAAGATCATTATTAATAATATTTTGTACATCTAGGCTAAGAGAATTATGTGGGAAATAAATTACAGTATCATCTGCATAATGCTGACATTTAAGATTTTGGAGGATGTGATTTAAGTCATTTATGTATAGGAGAAACAACAGGGGGCCCAGGACACTTCCCTGGGGAACACCACATGTAATAGCAGTAGGTCGTGAGATATAGCTATTAGCTTTAGTTTGTTGAGATCTATTAGTTAGGTAATTACGAATTAAATTTTTTGAAGAATTTGAAAAGCCCAGTTCCGAAAGTTTATTTATTAAAATTGTATGATTTATTGTATCAAAAGCTTTTTTAAAGTCTAAAAAGATGGCTGATGTGATGAGTTCTTTATTAACTGATGAGTGGATAGAATTTGTAAATTTTGAAAGGCTATCTAGAGTGGATCTTTTTGGTCTAAAGCCATCCTGGTGTTCTGTGAGAATTTCATTATTATTTATATGAAGCATTATTTGTTTATGTAATAACTTTTCCATTATTTTAGCTGGTAAGGGTAAGATGGATATGGGCCTAAGGTTATTTACATCTGTAATGTCCCCTCCCTTAGGTAGGGGGGAGACCTTGGCAAGTTTCCATGTATCAGGAAAAACTGACTCAACAATAACTAAATTGAATATATGTAGGGCATGATTGGGCAGGCTGGTAAGAGCATCCTTGAGGACCTGTGTTGAGATGTTATCTACACCAGATGATTTGGAAACATTAATTTTCCTTAATAGGGGCTCAAGTTCCTCCAAAGTAATTTTCTGGAAGGAAAAATTAGCATCAACAGTCTTGCCATTGTACACCCAAGGAGTATTCATATTTTGTGCTAAGTTATTACCTATATTAGCAAAATAATCATTTATAAATGTAGCAGTCTCCTCATGGGGAACAGGCTCATCTGAGTCCTTGTCTATGAGTGAGAAGGTGGGTGAGGAGGGCTTGGGATTAACTACTTTATTAATAGCTCTCCAGTAGTCTTTAGGTTTATCCTTGTTTGCCTCTATTTTATCTCTGTGGAATTTTCTTTCTGCCTCCCTATTAATGATTTTGGACCTATTTCTAAGGAACCTAGCAATTTCATAATCATCATCATTCTTCGTATGACAGTAATACCTCCAGGCTTCATCCTTATCTTTCATAAGATAGATCATTTCTCTTGTGATCCATGGCTTCTTGGCTTGCTTAAAATTAAAGTCTTTTATGGGACAATTTATATCTAATCTATAGTGTAAAGCAGCTATAAACATTTCCCATGCATCATGAGCTGAATTACAAGTGAAAAAATTATTCCAATCTAGTTGGAGCAGATGATTCTTAAAATCAATCGGGTTATAAAACCTGTATGTACGTCCTGTGAATGCCAGTCTCTCTTTGGGGACGCAGACATGTTGGCGTGTTACATAAATCAACTCATGGTCACTTAGGCTAATAGCTTTGGTACCAAACCCTGTTATATTATAAGAATTAGTAATGATTAGGTCTAGTGTTGTGTGATTACCTGTTGTTGGGTTCATTCTAGTATAACTTTTTATCAATTGCTTACAGCCTAGGTGTCCAATCATATTTTTTAATAATTGCAAATCTGGATGTGCTCTCTGTCCTGGTTTAAGAGGGGCTATATTTATATTATAATCACCTACCATAAAAATTTCCTGATATTTCTGGGAATCTATTGCATTAAAACTGTCCCTAAGATGGTCCAGACCCGGCTTACCCTTAGCTTCAGGTGGTCTGTATATATTAGCTATAACAATGCGTCTTACATTAGGCTTGTATACTACCATCCATTGAACTTCAAGGTCGAGGTCATTTTTATTATAATTACTTAGCTCCGAGAAGGAGACAGTAACACCATTCTTAACATAAGTGGCAACCCCACCACTCGGCCTTAAGCCTTGAATAGCTCTATCCTGTCTAACTAAGGTGTAACCTTCTATAATAAGCTGGTTGCTATTACTCTCATCAGTGAGCCATGTTTCAGACAATGTCACACAGTCGATGTTAGAGTCATCTATATATTCCCTTAGTGACTTAATACAACCGTTTAGGCTTCGGCAATTGAAATGTACAAAATGTATGCCCTTATCCCCTGAAGATTTTCGGGGAGAAGCTCAATTGTATCATGGGAGAATTTCTCACCATCAATGGTAATTGTTTTACCTTTTATTGTGGCAGTTTTATCAAGTGCCTTTGCTTGCTTAACAATTAGCCTGAGATCCCTGTTTTCAGCTGATTGAGCAGGGGTAAGGTCGTCGGCAACCTGGATATCATCCCAAGTGTCTTTCATGTTTTTTAGCTTTTTTACATTGGCAAACACCTTGCCTTTGTGGCCATTCTCCTTGAAATGTATCATAATTGGGCGCGTCCCCTTCTCAGTCTTGAACCCTTGTCGGTACACAGCACTACAGTCGGCGGCAGTTAACCCTGTGCCTAGGTCTGAAAGGAGTTTCGTAACCGCTGCTTTTGGATTTGCGTAAGTCTCTTCACTTATTCCCCTAAGCACTAGATGTGATCGACGTTTGTCAATATCGTCTTTTTCCCCCTTTTCACATATCTGACTAATTGACGCCTCATGCTTGGTCATCTTCATCTTTAGGAGCTCCATATCCTCCTTTAATTGGTCATAATCCAACAATTTTTCCTCTAATTCTACGATTTTTTGTTGGTTAGCATTCGACTGTACTATGACCTGGGCAAGTTGAGTAGCATTGGCATGTGTAAGGGACGAAGCAGTGTTGAGGCTTGAAGATATCTCTACCAGATTAACTGTAACCTTTTTTAGCTTTGAAAGGAAACTAGCCTCAAAATCTTCAGGGGGTTTATCTTTCTCTTTTTTGGACCTAGACTTAGTTTGCTGCTGCTCAGGTGACCATGTAATACCTGCGATCTGAGGGATAGGTCCAGGTACGTCAAGTATAGGTAATGGCCTTACCGGGGTTACCTCCAGTGGCGGGGGGTTCTCCTCGTCGTCTGATACAGGCACTATTTCAGGTCGAAATGGGATAAATCCTCCTCCTTCAGCCATAATGTATGTCTTGGTAGAGTCACAACACCTTTATACAATAGCTATCCCATTGAGGGTAGGTACTAAGGTAGTTGGATCAGTAGAAATAGCGATAATGCACGGAGCCTTTGTGCACGCGTGTCGTCTACTGGGCGGCCATTCTCTGGTCTGGTGTGGTGGTCTATGGTAAAATCAGTGGCAAATAGTCACTATATATGGGAGGGCGTCCTGAAAAGAAAAAATCAGTGACATAATTGTTGAGTGTTCCCTTCAGAAGTGTTGTAAGTTCTACATAATATTAGCAATGAATTGGCACAAATCGTTTCACTTCTTACGGTGAGGATAATACTGGTCTACCCTTTGTTGGCCTCATCAAGCTGGATGGTGATCAGGAGTCTAGGAACATATATATGGTTTCTTCTTGTATAGCAGTGGTCAGTAGTTGGTCAGTCAGTCGCCATGCCAATCTGTGTCTAGGGTACAGGAGAGTAAGTGGATTGTGACTGAAGAGATGCTATACGTTAGACGTCATATCAAGAAAGTAAAGCAATTGTAACGGCAATGGTCACATCTCTTGTATAGTTACATGTATTAGATTGGGGGTGGCATGGTAATGGTATGTTGTCGTTTTGAAAGCTGGGCTAGGTTGGGGGCTGCTTCTCTTTCAAGAGTTCATGTTTAAAAGAAGAGTTGACAGGGTGCACTATACTACATGTACTGGGCTAAGGCAAGGAAAAAGATATCTATTAAAATGTCTATCATGCATGTGGCAAATGATTAATGGATATTAAGCATGCTATAATCTTTAAGACATGATTAAAAAAATACCTGTATATGATATCATTGTTACCTCTATATTTCCCATACAAACTAAGACCACACTAAAAGTGATGACAAAGATGGATATATAATACATCATCATTGTTATATGCCACCCCCTCCCCACCCAGCTACCCTGTGCACCGTTGGTTTGCACTCGGCCAGCTGCCTACACAAGTGCAAGTCAATTCACATCTTCTACAGTACACCCTGAAGAGTCTGCACGTGCAGCGGATATCATGCATGTATACTGCTAACGTGTGGTATGTGCATTCACAGCTCTGTGATGGAAAATGTACTTTTAGCACGGAAAGGGGGAACTGGAAGGTGGGGTGGGCGGGGGAGTAAATTTAGGGTGGTAGAGTGCTCTGAACTTTAACTGTGCTAGACGTCCGGTCATGCAAACCCATCCCTACATCCTTCCACATACCGTGTGTCAGTTAGATGTGTACCCCTGGCATCCCACCATATCAATATATGTTACTTCTATCATGACAAACCATCGATACCCGTATCAATACATTGATATTTATAAACCATAGGAAGTCAATGGTATATACTTGCACAAGGTAGGAAGCTACAGCTACTGAACTCGTGCCAGAGGATCAACAGGCACGGAGGTGATCTAATATATTATCATAGTACATCTAAGACTAAGAGTAGAACATAAAATAGACAACCACCCATTCGACATGTAGGATAGTAACCACTGCCCCCCCCCCCCCGACACACACACATACAAAATACAAAGAATACATTTAAGGGAGTGCTCATTTTTTAACAACAGGGGGGGGGGCGGTGAGATTTCGCGCGGAGCGGCCGAAATTTTTTCACCCCCCCCCCCCCCCCGCTAGAGGGGTCGAAATTTTTTACCCCCCCCCCCCCCCGGCAGGCCGAAAATCGCGCGCGTTCGCGCCCCTTTGTAGTATAGTAACGCGCGGGCTTTTCCCCTCAAAACAGGTTGAATTTTTTTCACCCCCCCCCAAGAGGGGTCTAAATTTTTTACCCCCCCCCCCCCCCGGTCAAGGGGTCCAAATTTTTTACCCCCCCCCCCCCAAATCCACCACCCCCCCCCTGTTGTTAAAAAATGAGCACTCCCTAATCAAAAATAAATTCACACGATTAGCAAGAAGGGATACGACAATTTGGAAGGAATGCACGTTGAGGGACCCACATGGCCATAACAGCGTCCCTCGGCGTAGAGTGGCGCCCTCCCTGTTAGTAGCGGAGGGTTAGGGTACTACTGGAGGTGGATGCTCCCACTGGTGATACTACAGGACCAAGTGGCGGTGGGACTCAGCAGTAGTAGAGAGCACTAACGCCAGGCAGCAAGGCTGGATACGCACAGCAGACAGCAGGATCCCCGCTATCTCCCGCCTCACACGGGACCAGCTGGGGCGGCCTCCCCCCACTATGGCCTCAGGTAGGTCCTCCAGGGTGTCCCTTCTCACCTGGGTGTCCAGCAGGAGGGAGGGGAGGGGCAGGGGTGACAAGGCAGGGGGGATGGTGTAGTACTAGTAGTACTGTAGTAATGTCAGACTCTCTCAGCCTGAACCTGCAAGCCAGCAGGCAGACACCGTGGTTGGTGTAGCGACCGTGTGGGTTGGATGTGTGAGATTGCAGCGGAGCAAAGCCTACTATGTACTACATAGTCCAAGAGCCCAGGCACTTTTAATTTTCTTTTTGTGACCAAAAGGTTTGAGGGTGGGTCCTTATGTAGAATTTTCTGCTGAATTCAAAAATCCATTTCTTACAAAAATCCGTTGGGGCGTTTTTCCAATATGGCCGCCCAAAGTGATGGCGGTCGTCTTTTTCAGAAATGACTTATTTCACCCTTTGGACTAATCATTTCTGCCTGCTGAAGCCATCTATACCTATGTTCTTACTGGCCAGTAACCTAATGCTCTTATTTCTACATTCATCAGACCAATATATTCATGAAATTCAAGATGGCGGCCATTAAAATGGCAATTTTGGACGATTTGGTCTGGTACATGGGAGGCAGAATTCTGGAATTTTACCACATGAGGTATTGAATGTTACAGGGTAGCAAACATACCAAACTTGGTATATGACCTCTACTGATCATGATTGGAGTGATTGGCATGTGCACAAACAACTATTCTTAGAGAAACAGTGCTTGATAAAGGCGGCCATTACGGATATGCACAACTTTGATCATATCTCAGTAAATAATGATGATATGCAGTCATTTAAGGTGTCTAAACCCACATTTTCAGGGTCTAGGAACACTATGAGAGCATCCCATTTCCTTTCCCATATATATTTTGGGTCTGATCAAGGTAGCCATTACTGAAAATTACAATTTTTGCCATAACTTTGCAAATGAAGGCTATAGACAGTCATTTGAAGTGGCTACACCCACATTTATGGGGTATTAGAAGACAATGGTAGCATTATTAATGTTCTCTTTGTCATACTTTGCCTATTATCAGTGATTACAAACCTTTTGCTGACCTAATTTTATCAGATTGTTTCATATAGAGAGTTTTCTTCGCACACACTGACCCATTTAGCACAGCTTTTGTGTATTTGATGGGACTTTATCACAAGCCATAACCTTCCTATGGATCCTAATTACTTGGTCATGTCTAGTAAGAGCCTAAGAATGATAGAACAATGTTCTTAGATTATGGCATGTGGGTCTATATCACAGTCTATAGCTGTATGGTTATCATGATATAGCCTGATATAGTTACACATATATTGCTATAAATATTGACTTGTATACGAATGATATAGATTATTATTCATTTATCACATGCAAGTATGCACCAACTCTCCTTGGACAAGCTGTCTGGTCAGTCATACCTCCTACATATTCTTAAAACAACCATACCCCATTTAGTTACTATAAATACTGATAGGTGGCATGAGTACATGAGTACTATATAATGAGCCGTAAGTGGGTTCGCAGAAAGAAAAAAGGGTAGGGCATTTCAGGGGCATAGCCCCCAATATCTATTTTATACACCTTAGATTTAGCCATGTGGCAGCACTGTGCAGATACTACATAGTAACCAGACTACATTGTGCAGATTTTAAGACTAGGCAGGGTATGAATTTACATGCACCTTGAAGGGTTCCCAGGCCAGTATCTTCTAATTTACTTAGAAGATGACTAAATATTACAAATCAATGGAGAGGTTCAGAAATGAATCTCAAAGCTTTTTTAGCCCCCTCCTTCCATACAAGGACTCAGACTCAAACATCCTGCACCAACTAGTGCCTTATTTGATATTTATTGTACCAGGTTGAAGTAATGGCTACAGGGCATCAGGAGCAACATTTCCTCATCTGTTAACTAATGTCTATTCAATTAATGGGTGGTACCCCATATGCTTTCATAGGAAAGGAGGCATATACCTGGACACTAGAATATCAACTTTACATTAAAAATCTTGTTTGATTTGTGGTTTTCAACCCATTCCCATTTAGAAATCTTGATATATACACATACAGTGTGGTTTATATAGTCCTGTAGAACCTCCCACCTGGGTGTGTGCACACTTAATCTACACATACAGGTAGGACTCCTAGTCTTATTTACCCATTCTTGATTACCGTAAATTCCCGCGTACTACCCGCGGGTAGTACGCGAACCAAACACAGCTTTCATTTGATACCAAACATGCCTATATAGGGTGCGGGTTATACGAGGGTTTTTATTATTATAGAATAGTACTAAAATATAAATTTTCAGATCCAGAAACGGGTTAAAGGATTCTCCTAAGTTGGGGGTGCGGGTTATACGCGAGATGCGGGTTATACGCGGGAATTTACGGTACATATTATCAGTCCTTTCTGGGTGACATAAAACATCCAGTGCCAGTGTTAAAGCAACACCAGCCTTTAGGTAGATTTATCTTGTATTTCTTTCTCACTCCTAAAGTGTGGTTGGAATAGGCTCTTGATCCCTCCATCCTCTGAGAGAGTGGAGGTATCCCAGGTGCTGCTAATCAATGCACCCAAGGTGGAATCATACTCTAGCTATCCAGTTATGGACAAGCATGAAGTATGATCATAAGATTTGAGCCACACAGATTAGACAAGTCAAACTCATCTGATCTAGGAACACATCGGCCTTAAAGCCCATAGTTCCTACCTGCATGAAGCAGCTGCTCCTAGTTTTAAGCCAATTTGAAAGTGACAGGAATGGGGTCTACGGTTTATTGCTACTTGAAGAACCTCATTTTGCACATCTAGATGGGAACCTTCATATATTTCCGAACTTTTAGTAAATCTGTTCATTATCACCTATTCTGTAATAAAGTCTATTTTGGTTTCATTGTATACATTTAATGAAAGTAGATCCTGCTTTGGATAAAAACTCTACATATTGTATAGTAGGGGCCATCTAGTGTCAAGTGTCAGAACTACCACATCAGTTTGCCCTGTTCAAACCCTACCTCAGCCCACATTGGGTAACCCACTTTGAAACTGATCTGCGTCCACATCGGGCAGCCCGCATGGGGCCACACCAAAACCCAATGACCAAAACCAATGGACTCAAGACGGGTTCTGATCGGTTTTCCTAATTCGGGCAACCTATTCGGGCCCTGCCTGACACCCTGCCACTAGCCTAGATAAAACCCAGGTAGAGAGATCTGCCCAAGCAAAAACCGATTTGGCCCTTTGTGGGCTTGCTACTAGGGTGGGATATTGACTATTTTCAAATCTTTTCCTATGAGACTAGATTATTGTTTTGAGGTAGAGTGTTGCATTATAGGTGGAATAGGCAGGTGTTTATGGTACATAATAGAAACATTTATTATGTGCCAATCTACTTATGTTTGTGAGTGATGATTAATGAAAGAAATATGTGTGTGTAACTATATCAGGTTATATCATGACAATTAAGTCACATCTATAGTCCAAGGATCACAGTAGAGCACCATGCAGCTATGGAAAATGATATAGGCTTACATGCCATGGTCTATGATCATTGTTCTATCCTTCTTAGACTTTCACCACACATGGTCAAATGATAAGGATCCATAGGAGAGTTATGGCTAGTGATAATTATAGTCCCATTAAATACACAGACTCTCTAGGCCTATATGAAACAATCTGATAAAATTAGGTCAGCAAAAGGTTTGTAATCACTGATAATAGGCAAAGTATGACAAAGAGAACATTAATAATGCTACCATTGTCCTCTAATACCCCATAAATGTGGGTGTAGCCACTTTGAATGACTGTCTATAGCCTTTATTTGCATAGTTATGGCAAAAATTGTAATTTTCAGTAATGGCTACCTTGACCAGACCCAAAATATATATGGGAAAGGAAATGGGATGCTCTTATAGTGTTCCTAGACCCTGAAAATGTGGGTTTAGACACCTTAAATGACTGCATATCATCATTATTTACTGAGATATGATCAAAGTTGTGCATATCCGTAATGGCCGCCTTTATCAAGCATTATTTCTGTGAGAAGGGTTATTTGTGCACATGCCAATCACTCCAATCATTGTCAGTGGAGGTCATATACCAAGTTTGGCATGTTTGCTACCCTGTAACATTCAATACCTCATGTGGTAAAATTCCAGAATTCTGCCTCCCGTGTACCAGACCAAATCGTCCAAAATTGCCATTTTAATGGCCGCCATCTTGAATTTCATGAATATATTGGTCTGATGAATGTAGAAATAAGAGCATTAAGTTACTGGCCAGTAAGAACATAGGTATAGATGGCTTCAGCAGGCAGAAATGATTAGTCCAAAGGATGAAATAAGTCATTTCTGAAAAAGACGACCGCCATCACTTTGGGCGGCCATATTGGAAAAACGCCCCAACGGATTTTTGTAAGAAATGGATTTTTGAATTCAGCAGAAAATTCTACATAAGGACCCACCCTCAAACCTTTTGGTCACAAAAAGAAAATTAAAAGTGCCTGGGCTCTTGGACTAACATCTTTGCCACTCAGGGACTCTCTCCTCTTCTCTCTGTACTACATTCTATGGCCATTGCGTTGTGGTTCTTTTTCCTTCTTCATTCTCATTTGGGTTAGTGTGTGCTTGGCTTGGTTGGGTTGTCAATAGAAAGTTGCAAATGGCCGTAACAAATGATGGCGATCGTACTGGTGTTTATAGTGAGAAAAAAATACCATTATAATGGTAGTGTGGGTTATGGTGCCATGGACATAGTAACATGCAACCTCGATCCCAACATGCTCTATTCTCTAACTTAATAATGATATGTAGCATAGTGTATCTATTCTATATCAGCCAATGCCGCCGGCGATATGTAATATACTGTGCAGCAGAGGGCCCTTGCCTTCCACCTCTCAGCCTACTATTACATGTACCTTACTGCTTACTGGTAACCAAACCCAGCCCAGCCCACCCAATCCTGTTCCTCCTCCTCCTGTCTTCGACACTCTGCATGACATCTGCCTAGGTCTAGGCCCTCTCAAGCTAAGCGCGAGGCAACACTGAATGGAACAGACCTGGACTGGTTGTTCCTCCATCCTACTGTGCCAATCATCTGATCATGTAACAAAACGACGCCGACCCAGGAGGATGAAGCCTCCCCCCCCCTCACCACCCCCACGCTGCTGCCACGGCCTCCCCCCCCCCCCCAGTGCACACCCCGTGGAGGAAGGAGCAGAAGGAGATCACTGCCTACAACCCACTATCGCCTACAGCTGCTGTTACTGCCAGAACGCCATCGGCTCCAGCAGCGATTGCAGCAACAGCAGTAGGATTCGGGTTGCCGCTGCTGCTGCTGCTGCTGCTGCCGCTTGTAGATGAGATGCCAACCCACAACCCATGTTTACTTTCTGCAGGAGCAGCAGGAGGAGCAGCAAGCAGTGCTCAGTCACAACACAAACCACTGCTGCCGCAGTAATAGCCCCAAGCCTGGCTTCTCTATAGTAATGCGTCTACCTGCCTCCTCTGCAGTTGCTGAGGCGCCTGCCATGCACACGAATGGCGAGGCTGATATCAGAGAATACTGTCCTGATACACATGTACTAGTGATAGCATACCCAACAGAGGAAACGTATACCTTATCTAGGGTTATACCCAGTGATATCTAACCTGCACTGCGTATTGTCATAATGCTAATGCCTAATGGACACAACATGAAGTATTAATACATATCAAATATGACCTACATAATTGTAAATTTATAATTGCATGCTGTCACACCTTATATCCTATATCCTGGCTTTCAAGAAAACATATTTAAGCAATTTCTGAGTAGTTTCAAGTTGAAAATAAAATTGTCTATAGTAGAGGATTGAGTAAGTCTAGCAGATCTTCACGGACAGAGCAAAGCTCCTCTAAGTCCCTCTCCCCCGGGCAGGCCTCTAGAAGGGTAACTGGGGTCAGTAGGCTGTGGTCACTTTTGTTGTCAGTTACTGACCACCACCTGGCCTGGTCACTGCCCACCTTAGCACCTGGCTGACCCTTGACCTCTAGGCCGGAATCCTGCACAATGTCCTCATCTCCAGTACACTCCACATGCCCAGGCCCTTTTCAATAAAATCATCCCTCCATCAAATATAACCCAACATTTTCTCTCTTTACAATCCTGGCCCCCTCCCACTGGCCTGCATCCGTCACCCCTCTCACCACCCCCTATCCCCACCCTGAAAAGTCCAACTGGCATTCAAACCTCCCTCAAAGCAACTCCCACCTAATCTCCCTACCTACCAGCTAGGAAACGTTCACAACTGACGTCACCGGCTAAGGGCTGGGGGCGGGGGGGGGGGGGGGTCTGTACCCAATTCGTCATTTCTGAATGTTCCCTTGGTCCAGTATTGGTTTGGGGATTGAGGTGGAGGGATTGGAAATTAGCCTAGACAAATTCGACGTGACACCTTTAATTTTAAGAAATTAAGGAATGTTCACGTTGATTCCATTTTATCTGGCAATAGTCATTGTGCGGTGGTAATACAAAAGGAAAAACGTAGACCTTAAGACGCTGCCAAAATGACAGTTGCATTTTGCAATAAAGACATGTTCTATCGTTTGACACCCCTCTCCTACACCCAACAAAGAAGTATATATTCACCCGCTGAAAACATTGGTTACATGCTCCCAGTATTGTATACGCAACTGGAGCAATAATAATGACACTGTCATACGTGCTGCTCACCATGGAGGAAGCCAGTCATGCCTAGGAGGAAGTCGAGCCTTAACAACTGGGTATTTGACAGTCAGGTAGCTGGCTGGAGGCAGCATTAGCAGCAGCAGCAGCCCTGTCTAGACACCTTCTGCCTCCTACTTCTCAGCATAGATCTGGAAATACATCTAAACTTGGTGCTGTGGGCCACACTACCAACTATACATTATCTGCTCGCGTTTACAATATGTACTGATAGTAGTATTAGTGGTCTACATAGTGTTGTCATCATGTATTATTGATGTATTCCTCCAGGTACCGGGTAAATTGACCTGTCTGCTTAGCATTGCAGATCATAGATGCCGTCTTCCTTATCGATCTCTTTTTGTCGACTAACCATGCATGTACACATGTATTATAGGTAGTATACAGGGGGATAGCAAATAGGATTTGTTGGGGGGGAGGGGCATCACAGACGTGAGCACTGATTTATGTGCCAATGCATCATGCATTGGTGTGAGGGATTTTAATTCAGATTTCAGTACCCTGCCTCCCGATAACGCTACCATGAGGAGGTAAGGCTTGTGAATCATATGCATCATACATCGGGATTGTATATGTCCTTCCCCTTCATCTGTAGTTGGGGGGAGGGTGGCTTTCCGATTATGGGACGATCGTTCCCTATACCGCCCTTTACTACGCTAGTAATATGCCTATGTATATTACAACTGGCTGACCACACAGGGAGGACAGGTCATCGAGTTTTCTCGTACTGTATTCGGTTAGTACCCGGTAGGCCTGGACCACTAACTATTGGAGATTGTATAGATAATCTAGGCATTCAGAAGCAGCTGGGCCGATGTTCAGCTTTATGTTCACCCCAGGTACACTCTGCCTGCTCATTAGTAGTCTACCTCAGGTACACAAGGAATCAACCAATCACAGCTGCCAGATTATAAGCAGGCGGCCTGCTGCTGCCACAGTACCCAAGGTACACATCCTTTTGTACCCCAGGTATACAGCATGTCATACTTGAGCATTCCTTGCAATTACATTTCTACTTTTGCAGGAATTCCTACTTTCTTACTGGAATTTATGTCATATATTGTGTCAATTTCATACATAATATTAACTAAAATCACAAGATTTCCTACTTTTTGTCTACCAGTGAGTGGCATCTCTGCAGAACTCAGACGTGACCTGGCAGAGAGGAATTGTGATCCACCTGAGGTACTACAATTGTAACGTTGGTTTAAAACATAAGGTCTATTTATCCAGCCCAAAAGGCTATTTGGGCCTGGTCTGCATGTCCTCGTGGTTAGGCTACACCACATACTAGTAACTAAGATTAGTAGATATATATATGAGCCGGACAGCACAGATTCTATCCTGGGACCTTGCTATCTAGGCTACACGGCTGTGTGGTCTATGCCTAGCAGAGAAGTCTAATATTACACCTAGTTGGTATCTGGGTTCACATACCTAACGGTTTATCTCTGGGGTTGACCCACCAATTCGGCACAGCGTAAGGGGGCACGCATATTTACTTTCAAAGCATTCAGAGGAATGTAACAAGACCCACACATCCAGATAGGACTGCCTGAGTGAACCCTTTATGAGATCAGTGAAACAGATAGTAGCGAGGGAAATGTATTTCACTGATTGGAATTGTATTGATGGAAAC
The DNA here is from genome assembly GCA_947462335.1 of Harmothoe impar. Lineage (NCBI taxonomy): Eukaryota > Metazoa > Annelida > Polychaeta > Phyllodocida > Polynoidae > Harmothoe > Harmothoe impar. Next base: position 41,699,962 of record OX381708.1, read on the forward strand.
AATAGTTGTCTATGAACCATCTTTGTCTTTTGAAACGGTGACGGTGTTATTGTGTGAGAGAGAAGTGAGAAAAAAACTGGGTTGTGTGGTGAATGCCAGTATGAATGCTGGGGGTGAATGAACTCTGTTGAGGTTATTGGAGATATCTACCGATCTGTGAATAGAGTTGAATAGCCTGGTAGTTTGAGAGGTGTATAAGAAACGGATTGAGTATAATATATAAACAACACATATTAGATGAAAAACATTATAAGTGACTAATATCACATTATGGGAAAGTATTGCGGTTATGGGAAAGTGGGTTCATGTAAGGGGAGAGAAATGTCAATGAAGGTCTATGAGCCAGAGGGAATACATTTGGTATATAAGGCTAAGTATCTGGTACTTTGTACAGCCCCTAACGGTACCCATCTTCTAAAAAACCCAAATGCAGGGATGGGGTAGCAGTTGTGGATGGCATCAGGGGGTTTGAGTGTGAGGGGGTCATGGGGTAGGGATGGTGAGAGTAGTAGGAGGAAGAAGGGGGGGCAGTGGAATAGGTCATAGTAGTACTACTACTGCTACTACAGAACAGTATAGTAATACTTCCCTGCCACCCAACAGCCTTGTCTTGGTTTTACCTCTGTAACTGTGAGTAGGCTATACCACTGGAGGAGGAGGCGGAGGAGAGAGACAGCATCGGGTGCTGTTGCAGTGCCCTACTCCCATGGCCTCTTTTTAGCAACCCAGAAACCCAATTAGAAAGCCCACACTTCCTGCCCCTGTGCCCTACTTCCCTCCTCCTCCTCCTCCTCGTCCCCTCCTCCTCGTCCCCTCCCGTGGGGAAGAGGAGGGGCTGAGGCTATGGTAGTAGTAGGAGGGATGGGAACAGTAAATACACTCACTGCCTTCTTCTTCCCCAAGGCATCTGTATTATAGCCTCCAGGTCATGGGGAGAACCCTATATCTATAGTCTGTCTCTGATCAGTGGGAATAAACAATGAGTTTAGAATAGCACATAACATGTATACTCAATTCAGGCAATTGCCCTTATCTTTGTAACTGTACACCAATATTTAGATCTAGATCTGTTTTAATGTACCAACAAGGTATTCAGGAATATGACAATCGAACTCATCACTGGTGAAGATGGATCAGATCCAAAATGCATACTTTGTTTTTTCCCCATATTAGTAAGTCATCAATGTGAAATCATTTCTGGTCTTTCCGACACCATAAAGAGGACAGTATATTTCCTATCCCTCACACCCACTCAGTCACTGCCTCATGCCCTCTCCCACCCCTCCCCCCTCCATGATTCCATGACTATACATATACTGTTGAATGTTGATCCCCTTCCCCCTCCCACCCTCCCACCAACACACAGCTTCATGCCTACACACAAACCAGGCTATGTTTGCCGATAGTAGACCTCTGCCCTGCCTTGTCCTCACTTTGAACTCTTCTCACACCCCTCTCCTGATTCTCCTCTCCTCACTAGCTCACAGTATAGATCTGTGTAATTGCGCTATAAACTCACACATTCGTGCAACGTGGTAATAGAACTGAATCACAACCTCTATAACATCTCCTAATATAGCTTATATTTGTTTATTAACTGTGGGTCTACCCCATCAGCAAGTTCACAAGTACACCAATTTGCCTTTCACCCAATATTATCTTTATCATGCCACATCAAATATATTGTAATGGTCAAACTAAGCCCATTTGTGAGTACTTCTGTTCTGTCAATATCATGACATATCACTCACTATCTCACTGCTATCGCTCTGTCGATGAATTCTGTTTCACCTAAAATCAGAAATGTTATAGATTGTTGAAAATATTTCCTTCAATTTGTTAAATGTAGAGTGGTCTATCTACCACAGTACTGCATGTGACCGAAGGTACATGTATATAGTATATATAAAGATTTCTCATGCCCTAAGGATCCCCCCTGGGGATCCCCATATACATGCTATCTTAACTGTCACACCTCTGACTGGGTTATCTTCGCTCTGAGGGCATCCTCCTCCTCCAGGTATGAGACCCCAACTACCTCCTCCTCCCCCCCCCTGTCCTGCATGGTCTGCTTGTTCTCTCCTTGCTTTCTCAGATTTGTTTGTGATCGCTCATAACATACAGAACATATCATGCCATGATCTACACGATTTAACAGAATCAGGATCAATCAAAATGAAGAAATTGAATATTTTGATAATGATATATATGTATACAGGAGGAGAGAAAATAAGTGCTATTCTAATTAAACATGAAATGCAGAATTTGCAAAGATTCTGAGCATCCATCAAACGGTCAGAGGAGGAACAATAACGTTTGGAGAGTACTCTCACAGGTGTAAACAGGATGTACTCAGTATACCATGACCTGCCTTGACAGTGCACAAACGTATTGATAAAGCTAATCTCCAAAATAAGCAACTTAGACCTGGAAATTGATGGATGTAGACCTATTGCTCACCTGGTGTGGTTTTGGATAAACAGCGGTTAAGGACAGTGTATAAGGTGAATTTCAATTAAATGTGGACAGATTACTAACACATACATCAGTGAGTTATCACTGTGCATTTGATAAAACAATGAAATACAGTCCCTTTATGAGTGGCAAAGGGCAATCGAACTTTGATTTTGTAATTCATCACTATGATATATATAATATATACATTTAATAGAATATTGATTATGAAATATAGTTATTTTATTAATGGCCAAACACAATAGAACAAATGAGTAGCTGAAAACTACTTATAGAAGACTGTAGTGTGTTTTATCAAGACCATGCCACCCCAGAACTCCTGTGATGTTATATAGGTGTGTTAGGAGAATTCTAGTAGTTATTCTGATAAATGTCTATCTTTGTAGTACTCAGGTGTGGGTTGGCCCCAGGCACGATGACATGGCAGCACGGGGAGGAGTATATCAAGGGATGTGAAGCTAAAGATAGCAGGACAGAGGCAGGTGATGTGTTGTAGTTGTCCAATATAGCCTGTCACTATACTCTATGTAGGCGTGGGTGTGGGAGATACTAGGTAGAGGCGGGTAATGTGTTGAAGGTGTCAGATATAACCTGTCCCCTTAGTCGGTGTATTATAGTCTGTGTAGGTGTCCAGGGTAGGTGTGGATGAGGAGAGATGTGTAGGTGTGGGTGAGGAGAGATAGGAGGGTAGAGGCAGGTGATGTGTTGGTGGCAGATATACTCTGTCCCTGTAGTCTCCGTAAGTGTAGGTGAGCAGAGATGTGTAGGTGTGGGTGAAGAGAGATAGGAGGGTAGAGGCAGGTGATGTGCTGTAGGTGTCAGATATGCCCTATCCCCATAGTCTTTGAGGTGTGGGTGAGGAGAGATATAAGGGTATAGAGAGGTGGGTGGTGTGTTGTACACTGTAAACAGCTAGTGTAGTTACACAGTAGAATCTACTGTAGATCTACAGTAGAATATACTGTAGAATGGATTAACAGTAGAATCTACTGTAGATTTACAGTAGATCCTACTGTTTACGTACAATAAACTGTACACCTACAGTAGAATCTACTAGTACACCTACAAAACTGGCAACCAAGCTTTTACAGTGTAGATGTCAGATACACCTTGTCCCTATAGCCTGTGTAGTTGTGGGTGAGGATAGATAGGAGGGTATAGGCAGGTGATGTGTTGTAGTCCGGTTGTAGTTGTCAGATACACCCTAGCTGTGTGAATGAGGATAGTTGACTCAATTAATTAAAAAGAGCTGATCTTCACTTGTTAGTCATGGATTTAAGTCCACTTCGCTTCGTTAAATCTAAATATAATAACATAACATGGGTCCCATTAAAGACAATATTATTGGTCCATTTAACATAGCCGAGGAAAGCCTCCTGGATACTCCCACTAAAGACAATATTATTGGTCCATTTAACATAGCCGAGGAAAGCCTCCTGGATACCTTAACAGTTTAGCAAATAATGGGGCTTATTTCCTTACATCGGTTAGCAAAACATCAGACACGGAAAATGTTCTCAGACTGGACTCAAGAGACTAACTTATATAAATAGTGTGAATGTGTATATAGCTCATGTATCATTTACGGTGGATGTCTAGGGTGGTCAACATCTGCACTGTGACAATTTCTGCCCAGTTGACCTATATGACCTTGTATAAAGCAGTAAAATTGTGTGAGGTGGCACAAATGGGGAGCGAACTCGCAACCCCAGTGTCCAAGTCCTGCATGGAACACATGCATCACAGAGCCACTGATACAAGGTCTGATTGGAAACCACCTGTAAACTGTGTCTAAATTCAATGACAATTGTTACTTTTATTTTTCAATCACATAGAAGTACTGAGTTATGCGCTGGGACCATAGGTTGAAATTCCCTTTCTTAATTCAGAAATGATCTAAACAATGTTTTAGGAGTCTTTAAAAGAGATGACAATACTTTTACTGCAAATACTCACAAGACAAATGATTTCCCACTCAGCCTTGCAGAAATCTTGAAATTTGTTATCTTAAAAAGTGGTTCGGGATCCCCTGCTTTTCTTTTCACTCTCTGGTTCCAAATGATGTAAGGTATCTCGGAAAAAGGTTTGAGGTAAATTCAAATACTTTTGAGTTTTGACCCATCATAGACAGCCACCTGAAGAGGTGTAGTGAACGTTGTTTAGGAATATGATAAGTTAAAGTAAATAAGTGTATGATTATATCTGCACTATTGACATCAATTATCAGGGTAGTCATTTTTAAACAACATAAGGGTGGTGGTGACATAAGGAATAAGGTATATTTATTAACCAACTTCACATAAAAAAGGCAGATTCTCCTCTAGAGCATTAGATGATAACAATGAGATGCAACATGTACCATCTCTAGGGGTCCCCTTCATAGAACCCATTTATATAGTGCGGTATCACCCGTCGCCCACCCAGTCGTATCACAGAGACATTGCTACAGGGACTTCAGGTGAGCAATTGCATTTTTGGGATATCAATTCAGTTGAAGCAGTGGGACAGAAAATTCCAAATGCCATAGTGACAACCCCGGGGTGACGACTTAAAGATGGTGCAGTGGAGTGATAGCCTAAAGGTCCCAGGGGGGATCTAAGCAGAACAAAATGATATACAGAGGAAATGTAGACCTATAGCATATACACGGACACTAAAGTATTTCGAATGAATATATGTATTATAAGCAAAATTACCAAAAGATACAATTATATGTATATACTTAAATAGGATCACTTAAATACCTTCTCTGTGTCTAAAACTACATGTATATGTTTGAGGACAGACTGATTGTTTACACATAATTGGGTCCATGACCATCATGAGGGTTTAAAGTGCTCTCAATAAGGCTAGATGATGGGGAAACAGGGGTAATTGTAAAGACATTTGAAAATGATACCTTAATTGAGTTGTAAAAGATGATATACTATAGTCATCAAAGTGATTACCTAACGTCACCACTATGATCTTTCAAGCACTGGTCAAAAGGATCACTGATCAATGTGCTGACCCTACATAATTATGATGACCCTCATGATGACCGCATACTCTCACAGAGCACTATCACGATGATCACCCTAAAGGGATCAGTAATGCCTTTCTAGACCCATAAAGCATTTAGTGTAAGCCCTCTGTCATTGGTGACGCAAATCACACATTGACTGGATAGCACAATTCCCTTCTGTTCGAATATGTTGTATGAAATAGCTGTATAGGAGATAGTAACCCCATCCGTTTTTCATGCAGTACAAAATAGCCATTAGTCCTCCATGGACAATGAGTGTGCTCTATTTCCATGATTAGAGATTGCGGTTACTTTCGCTAATCATTTCAACCTCTTCTCCAAACGACCATATTGATTTACCTGTGGCTAATTGGAGGATATATAGACGTCATTGGCTAGAGCAGTATGTTAGACCATTGGGTCTACACCGGGGGTCTACATTAGACTGACCGTCTATCGGTGTGTGAAAGTGGCGGCCTCCCAGAGTCGTCCTCCCGAGCACTCCGCCCGGCTCCTGTTGCCTCCCCGGCGGACGGGCTCACAGCCGCCTCCCGGTCTCCCACGCCCCTGTCACCTAGCTCCCTGTGATACCTTAGTATCTAGACCCTATACTAGGCTATAGGGAAGTAGGATGGGCGTAGACCCCTCAAATTGACAGGGCGACATGGTCCGTTTAACTTTAAAGGGACTTGCTACTTGTCACAGGATTACTGATGTTCTATTGACGTTTGCATGTAACACAGGATTATGTTAGTTTGATGGATTATCTAATAGAAAATCAAAAGAAATTGCCATGTCACGGTACTAACTTTCATGATACAGCCATTTGAGCAAAGGAGTACCTTAACTATAGAAATGAATAGGAAAGCAGCATTTTCACATTATCTGTCATGGATTATCCCCTTCTTCTATTGATATTTCAACCAAACCTTGGGAATGTTTAATGGACATCTATACAAACATTTTAGGACCAATTAAACAGGGGGTCACAGATAAAAAAAGAAAGGCATGAATTTTGGAGAAAAAAACACTATATGATCCTATGGGTGTCCTAGCAGTGAATATATGTGAACAATGGAGGTATACTGTCAAAATAGCAAATACAAATAGTTGATTTAGGGAAAGTGGTCTATGTAGGAATATGAATACAGCTTAAAGAATACTTTTCACGAGCTTCGATTTTTGCCGCCAGGTGGCTTCTGTGTAGGAACCAGCAATTCCCTTTAAAAATAAATCTATATAGCGAAATGGGACATAGAGGCAATTGACAGGAAGAATAGGAATTCAGTGCCAAGAGTTCAAAAGTTCAAAGAAAGTATAATTATGTTGACCAGGAAAAGGACGACTGAGGTCTTTCAGATTGGGGATATTTCTCCACATAATTCATTAGACTGCCCAAACACGGGGGTTTCATTTCCCATCTATAGACGCAGGGAATTTTAAATCATAGGAGGCTCTTTGTGACGGTTTTTTCATCCCTCCGGCTGCCCAAATTATATGCTGTGAAAGCCCGTAATCCAAGTTACCAAATGGGGTGACCTTAGTGACAAATGACGGGATGAATAAAAACATAATGGTGACAAGGAACATGGGCATTTCTTAAAATTGACAGGGGACATAGGGACCTCCCATCTATACCCCACCTTCTCTCCACCGTTGGAATTTAGAGGGGTATTAAAGTGGGTAGATTTGACCATGTGGGCTAGTTTCTTCCTTTTGCCCCGCCCACTCCTAGAAGTAGCTAGAAGTGTCCTCCTGCTGGCTTTCCCAGCCCCAACTTTACTGACTATATATATGCATAAGGTGAGTGAGTTCCCTGCGTGACATAAGGTGCATCATGTTTCATAATGAACACAATTATCACGTAAATTGCATCATATGTACGATAGAGCTGCTTTTTTTGTCCGGATCATTCTGTACCGTTTGAATATGAAGACTATTCTGAAAAAAACAAATTACAATACTCTTCATCTGTGCCTACTCTTACTCAATATGTAATATTAGAGAGTTAGTTCTATACACACTGAAACCTCTCAAACCAACAATTCCCACAGGAAGAAACAAAGCTGTAGAACACACAAGGGTTCATAGCAGGCAGTGTTTGCAGTTCTTCCACCTTCTCACGGATTAACATGAGAATAGAGCATACACAGTGGTCAGGGTCCTGGAGATGTCAGTCTTAAAACCACAGGGCAATATACACATTGTCATATAGTTTGGTAGCTGGGGCGTTGTTTCCAAAAATGATCAATGCAGTCATCCATTAATGATGTCTTGAAAAGGGCTATATGTTTGAGGGGTATACCTGGGCATTACACTCCTTATAGGCAAGCTTGGATACAGCCACCTGCGTTCCCAAAAACGCAAAAATAGGGCCATTTACCCATATATCCATGTGTCCCTGTATTAAAGGGAAAACAATTTTTTGAGTAAATTCTGTGCATTTTAAAAGAAGGGGTTCATTTCAAGCTATAGTTTGTGTGAACTTATAAAAGGGTAACTATATTCAGAGATGTCCTTCTAGCCCCTGCTATATTATAGTGTTAGACTGAATTATGGAAGCAGCAGAGAGTTGTAGGAAAGTTAGCGGTTCCTCAGACAGGACATTTAGCGACAATTACAATAATGTCATTGTCATTGAATGAATGCCAATGTATACCTTCCTTTTGTGGACTCAAAGGTGAATGGAGAACCTAGCTCACAACGGATAGAAAGTATATTGCGAGAAATGTGGATGACAAATGTGGGTGACAAATATGGAGGCCTCACCTATCATAATCCTTTTTGGAAGTGGCAGTTGAAGAAATATGTGCAATTCGAGTGCTAACAACCATCACTTTCCTTTCCAAAAGCTCTTTGCCGCCGAGGTGAAAAGAATAAGCTGGCCTGACATAGTAGGCTGTGCTATAAGTGATCAACCCTGTCACATCACCTTCGTACTTCCCGTGTCAGTGGCACGACATGACACCTCACCCGCCAATACAGGCCTTGACAACTCCCACGGGAGGCTGTGGAGGAGGGATCTGCCTGCAGATCGAGAAGCCACTAGTGCATTAACTCACATTGGCGTACCCAGCAAAACACAAGACTGGTATAAATGATGAGACAGTAGGACTACTTTTGTTTGAATTAAAGACTTTTTGGTATCATTTTATCCATGTCCTAAATTTGGGATTTTTTTCTTTTATATATTATTCTCTGATTAGGCTTACTATGCTATTCTATACAAATCGTTTATATCAGCACATAGTATATATACCAGTAGTATACATATTGCCCTGTCTACACTGGTCCATTAATTGTATTTGAATAGTTTAATGAAATTTGAAATGTGGCCTGCAAAATAGCTAAATTTATGTTACAAGTGTCGATGCCTTCCAATGTGGCTTCCAACAAATTTTAGTCTCCCTAACCGTCTACCCTTTTCTAATGCCAAGATATGGACTGTAAACACAATCCATTACTTCACCCCTCCACCTCCCCTATCCTGTATAGCCGACATATCCTCATTCTCTAAGGGGTTAGTAAGTCCAATGTCTTGTTGACTGTCTGACCACAGTCATGGACCCCATCCCTAACCCACCCCCTCCCCAAAAAACAAGAAGAAGAAAACAAGAAAAGAAACACGTTCTCTCCGCAATCACAGATCACATATATAGGTCATGTACTCACCACCGCACGTGTATTTTGGGGATCGTGGCGGGGGGGTCCCCCTTCCCCCGAACATTATTGTGTGTGTGTGGGGGGGGGGGGGGGGGGGTAAAGTGCAGATCTCGGCATTCCTCTGATATCGTAAAACTGAACTCAAATAACATTCACACTACCCACACCATTCCACACCCCGCTTGATTCCTGAAATGAATCTCTCAGCAACTTGCCGTGGGCAGTGTAAGACATCTAAACGTCCCCCTCGGTAGGTTAGATGCAATATACAGACGTCCCCTCCCCCAGGTACAGCCACACACAGGTCTGCACAGTAGTCACAGGGGTCACTGAGGTCGTATACGGGTCATTCAGGTCATACTGCCATCATTGTTCAAGGTGAGCTCTGGGTGTTTTTCTCTACCCCCCTCCCCCCTTTCGGATGTGGGTGGGAGAGCTGCTTCTTATGGGTGGGGGCTGAATAGACTGACCGCAGTCCACTGCTAAACACCTGGACTCCTCCAATCTTTAATAAATATGGTTCTTCCCCCATCGTTCTCTGTCCAATACATATGAACTAAATTACACTACTTTCTACACTACTTTCTACACTACTTTACTAATATGTTGTTTGAATTTGCAAGTGCAGAGATGCCACATTTCATCTTATATTTTTAGTCATATTTCCATCGTTCCAATCGTTCTTGCTCGTGTAAAATTTGATTTCAACTTTGGAATTGCGAGGGGTAAAATATATTTCAATATGCTAGGTGCTGGAGTGGAGGCCCTGGACTCTTGGTGGCTGATCGGTTTGTCGCTGAGAGATGTGGCATGCAGAGTGGTGCATGTAGTAACTCCTTAGGTTAAGCAGGTGGTGGAAAGTATAATACCTGGAGAGACACAGCTGTCACATATAAGGGACTAAAAATATTAAATGATGCCCTCCAGCTACCAGTATGTTTCACAAGAAGTCATGATGATCTATGGCTTTGTACTCAGTCTGTACTATTTTTGGAGTACATGGACAAAAATCGGTGGGACTACATGTATTTAATGTCTAGTGTCAATGATTTAAAAGCTTGAATACAGTGTTCCCAATTCCTAAATTGTAACATGCGAGTCCTGCACATGTTCTTATTATGGATAATTATTTAAGGGCATTTTCCCCACACATTAACGGGCACTAGTAAATTAATTTGCTTGGTGTAGAAGAAGATACCATAATGAGTTATAAAATAACAGCCCTGCAAGAACTTGGAGACATCGTTATGGAGAGGTACTAGGTAGTAGGCTACATGCATGGTAGATCGTTGAGCTGTTGGCAAAGAGACTGACAAAGGCTTCCTGTGATTATGAATGTGATTATGAGAGTGTATCCCAGACAGGAGTGAGACAAATCTCTCTGACAAGAGAGGGGTCTAAACTATGAGGATGGAAAACTACCACCACAGCTGCTTTGTTGTACCAAGCGACCTGTTATTGGCCAAGTAAACTGGTATGGCGGCCCCAGCACTGACCACTCCTGAATGGGTGGAGGGTAGGGGGGGATGTCGGTCAGATCCCTCAGTAGGGCTCAATGACGTCACACCTGGGTCTAAAACAGGACAGACACATTACATGGTTAGTCTTTAGTAAGGACATTGGCCCTTAACAGTAACATGCAGTTACAGAAAGGGTCATTTGTACTGCCATCTTCAGAGCCAGTTTGTATGAACAAATGATATGTTAGGGTCAATAACCTGAATCTAAAAGAAGACCTTGAATAAATTAAAATGTATCAAATGCTGTGAAGCCACACAATTGATGGTGATGATGTCCTTTTATATCAATAGATGTTTACTTACGTGTTTAATGTTTTAAACATGTATGCTGATGTTCTTCATAATACCTTTTGAATCTATAGTGGATAATAGCCTTTGAGAAGAGCTGTTTGCAAAGCTGGGTTTTCCTTAGAAATAACCTCTATTGTTGGGTCAATGAACTTGGTGAGGTGTTGTTTACTGGTGTGGTCAGGCTACTCCCCTGGCCCACTGCCATGTCTGTGGTCAGAGTTGTGTAAATGAGATATAAAACAGACTGTACTTACTGACCACTAGACCGACACCAATCCTGATAAAGGACAAGGTAGTGAGAACTAAGAGAGATGGCTATAAGAGGAATGCAAATGGATTTACAGATTTGCAATCCAAATATATAATTCCAAATATCTATTTAGCTAATTACTAATTCCTCCCAACCCCATCATCAACCAATCCTGACACACCAACACACCCTACAGCTCACCCATGCCCAGTCTATCTCGATGCTATTCCTCGTTCCTTTTATGACCAACCCCTTACTGCATGGCCACGGTCTATTGTGGACGTTGGCATGGTTGGAGGGGGTAAATGTTCATGGTTGACCGGCCCAATCTCAAACTTAAACCAAAATGAATCAAGTTTTGTCTGGCTTGACCATCATCTGGTTTAAGAACAACCGATTCCCACCCTGCTACACTGACCACCTGGCTTACTAGCCTACGATTCCACTTCTAGGGTACAGATCTAGTGTGGGATGGGTGGAGGAAGGATGCCAATATTTTCTTCTTTTGTTAATATAGGATTCCCTACCTTTTTCCTCTCAGTTTAACAATAAAATTATATTGGATATGATTGGACCCTTCCTTTGGCAGAGGGACTGCTCTAGATATGAGTTGAAGTGTTTGTTCCCCTCTTTACAGAAAAGGAATTAATGTAATAGTCTGTTTTTGTTCTCAGGAAGACACAGTGGCAACATACTTGAAACACGGGGATTTATCTCTATGAACAAACTTGTCAAACTCTTTAGATTGTGTTCTATTGTCAAGGGTATTGTGTTCAAACATAAGTTTTATGGCACAGCGAAGAGAGATGTTTTAGGTTACAATCGTATAAAAGAGTGTAACAATTTAAGATGGGTAGGTCAGAATTCTTTTCTTTATAACATAAAAATACCTGAAAATTGACTTGCAAACCTTTATATATACTTGTAGATTGTGTATCGACTCATAAATCTTTGCTTAATTTTCAAAGAGTGATCACATTTGTGAGATGACCACGTGTATACACTTTTGGTTGAGGAAGAGATTAAGATAATTAGTATGGGCGCTATTTTGCTAGCCCGGGTTTGCTAGTTAGGGTCGATATTCTGAAGCACCCTTTAGGTCAAGGTATTGTCATCACTGTTGTGACGAACGCCTTTGGCTAAAGCTTCTTGTAGTTTCCTGATTAGGCTTCTGTTGAAATCTATATGGATGATTACAATCAAAATATAACAATATTATATCTTGTACAATATCTTTTGAAATGTGTCTTTCCATGGCATATAATCATTATTCTCTTCAGGATTCTATATCGATGTCACCTTCTTATTCATATCAAACTATAACAGTATTCCTAAACCTTTGTTCATGGGAGAGGCGGGACCTATACTGTTTCAAGAACCTATTTCTAGCTCCCTATGCAATCGTAGGTCTAAATAAAGTATGCACCTCTCAATACCTTGTGTGATAAGATCAACCACTAGCTAATTTTGGTAATATGCATGTGGGTTGCCCTAGTGCTCTTTCTATGTTAGGAACAACTTGATATTTCTAAAAGATACCCCCATGAAGACTTAAAAATAAACCACCCAGCCCAGCCCAAGTCAGGCACATTAATTGATAAAGGCCTGTGTGTGTGTTTTTCTGCCACCCAAAAGATCACAACATCATTATTATCATCCCATCTTTTTTCTCAGAATAATGAAAGTAAGATAACCTGCGGCCTCAGAGATATGATATGGGAAGCCTCCCACCTTTCTTGTCATGGCTATTTTTATTTTGCAGGAGAGGAAACAAACTATATTTGTTACTTTGTTATCAAGAGGAAAAACTATGTGTAAGTGCATGTAGCAAGGAATAGAGATCACATAAGAGAATGAGTGTCAATCAGATGACTGAATATTACAGAGCTCTGCGACTTGAGGATAGTCCCAATGACGACAGAGAGGCCTCTTAAGTGTTGCATGCAAGGTTATTGGGTGAATTGTGACAGAAGTGGTTCAGAAGGGTAGAGCCTAAGGTAGTGGCTTCACTTGAACTTAAGCTTGTCCCACTTTTGTAGGAATCTTTACTTATTCACTGAGAGTTCTGTGGGATGAGGAGGTGGGTTTAGAGGGATGTATTGATAAGGTTATATGGGCCTGATTGTACAATAAACTGTTAGATACTATGAGTATTTATAAGCTTCAGTAGGTAGCAAGAGTTCTAGGGTTAGACACTAACCCCTTAAGGACAGTATAATGCCTCATGGTTTGCATTCATTTGATTTGTCATCATGATGCATCAATGCAGTGCCAGCGAGTAACTCAACGATGCTGTATTGGTGTACCAATCCGACCCTTTTGGAGCTTACCAATGTTATGATGCATCAAAGCAGAACTGGTTGAAAACCATTTCTAACCGTTTGCTGCATTCATGTATCATGATGGGAAAGGGCCGCTGTGCATCAAATCACTACGGTGACCATAAAGGCTTAGAAGCCATTGCTAGTATTTCCCACAAATGCTGTCCACTTGATGGTTGATGAGGGTTTGTTTTGGAGGGCTCCTGCTGGAGAAAGGCATGTTACCTTGTATACACTACCAGAGACATTGAACCCTAGTACTGTGACCTACTGACCTATGTGACCTCTGACCTCCAGGTCACACCGCATAGTGCACCATGGGAAGGTGGTTTCCCCATGTCAACAACACACTGGGATCCAGTGACTTTAGACTTGCTCAAGTCCCAGACAATACGATGATAACCTATGTTGGAATATGATATGGTATAGATAAAGAAGCAGTGACTGATAATTCCACCAGCTCTGCCACAAATTCATAAAATGTATCACTGCCACACTCATAGACAAATCACATCAACCACCCCCATCCTGGCCCCTCTAGGATCTAGACATATACATCTATACAATGATGGCATATCAACAACCCCCCCCGCCCAACTGTGTAGTCAAGGTAACGTTAACATTTATAATAATCGAGTTTAAGAAGTCTATAAACAATTTGTCTCTTGAGTAAGACTAGGCGACAAGTTTAAGTTATACATCTGCACACTGGATTAGTTATTCAATAGCTTCACATAGTTCCATGATAAATTATTGACTAAACTTGATAATGCATTATAACAACCCCTATGTTATAACAGCAGCTTGACATGTTAAATAGGGAAAGGGGGTAGAATGGTATTTAATAGGGACTGGGTCCCTAGCATGCAGTGGTGTGTAGGAGTGAGTTTCTGGGCCAGGTTACTGGGCCACATTCTAGTACTACAGTGTCAGTCAGAGGGCAAACCCATGTTTGGGACCCACATATGTGTATGTATATACTCCACTTTCAACACATCATCTGATCCCCCTGACAAGATTCACAAGAAGGCCAAAGTCCTGGACAAATAGGCAGTAGGACCTCCTCCCCCTTCCCCTTAGCCCAACCCTTACCCTTGCCCCATAAGGAAATCTTGGCCAACCCTGCCCCCCATCCAACGCACACCTTTCTCCATTCCTGAGGAACCCCATACCCGGTACCCATATACGTACTGCATGTGTACACGGTTCACAAACCTCAAATATTCACAATATCTCCACAACCACCACCACCCATATACCCTTACCTCGTGCTCCACCCACCCCACCCTACCCCAAGATCACTGACTCTGGAGAGCAAACATATTTCTGCATGTAAACTGGAACAGATGAAGGCCTGGAATGTAAAGTATGCATGGCCCCCTCCCTGTAGAACTGACCACAACTATGTGTATTTGGCATGGCCAAGATACACTTTGTAGAGGCTTGGGTGAAAGAAGGCCTACAACATGTATTAAAAGTGGTACGTCCCGGGGGTACGTCACAGATCACCCAATCCTGCTGCTGAGGCCCACCCACGCCAAGCCCATCTCAGGCCTACACAGCTATTAAGCCCATCTCATGCCCACCCATATGATGAAGCCCACCTAAGCTTACACTTGTAAGGAACCATAGAAAAGTAAACCCCACTACAGCTTTACCTCCGTACATGTAGACCTACAATTAACATTAAGGGTACTAGGCATACAGTCCTGGTCCCTGCACTCTCCATGGTAAAGGTCCATCACCTGCGTTACCTCTTTTCAAAAACACCCATTTACACGGATCTTCAGACAGAAAATGACCCCTTTTTGTGGAAAAACACTGACTTTTTGAAGTAAAAATAACCCCCTTTTTTGACAAACTGCTGACATTTTTCCAATGCCTTCTTTCTCCATGATCAAGAGAAATCGGTATTCAAAAGGAACTAATAGATGACTTGTATTTAGAAGGATAAAGCTTAGTAGTCAGATAAAACAGCATACAACACACACCGACAGACAACCCTTTATTCAATTGCACGGAGTGAAGCTTAAAAGTACCCCACTTTTTAAAAAATCCACTGACTCATTTAGGAAATAACACCCCTTTTTCTCAAATCCTAGGACATTGGGAAAGAGTAAAAATAAGACCCTTTCCCAGTGTTTTTGGGAACGCAGGTGTTGTACATGTACCATGGCAAGTGTAAGGGCCGGGCATACAGTCATACATACGGTTCAATACATGTGCTATTATTGCCCTTGTCCTTATTGGATGGGATTGAAAAGCCGAGAGCTGTCAGTGGCTGCCCTCCCTCTAGTAATACTAATAGTTGCAACTGAGATAACGGGAGGTAGATGAAGATAAGACAGATGGAGGGAGGCATATCAACAGAGATATTACTGTTGGCCCTGGCCTTCTGTTTCCTGTATAGTAAAGCCACACACCCTTCACATACAGCACCTGGGAGTAAAGCTCTAGGAGGTGTGAGGTGTAGTTGTGTATTGTGAGTGCCATTAAGGGGATTTCCCCACCCACACTGACATAGATCACACTGGCTACAAGGAGGTGGAGGGTGGGGGGTGACAGGACACTGGGTGATGTAGAAGCACGGGACCCCACCACAGCATCGTATCTGCCTGAATCATGCCTACGTCTCATTGATAGATAGTGGGCACTCTGAGTATAGAGTAGGGTACGAGGAGACTGCGTATATACATGTAAATACACGAGATGTGAGTCAGTGCTAAAGGGTGATCCCCCACCTCCGCCATTCACCATATAGCTTACTAGGGGGTAAATAGCGCCATTGAGAACACCACTTGGCTTAATCTGCGTCTATACGTATACGTACTTCCTACATAGTAGCAATATATTCATGCTCTATTCATCTCAGGGCGATTAATATATTAGCCTTTATGCATCACGGATATATCAGGGAGGGCACTATCTTTGTTTTATTTAGTTTTTAGGAAGTCATATTTCCTCTCCTAATACTGCCTTATAGTAAATGAATATTATTGGGGATGTATCTCCGTAGTATGAATACTGGAACCTGAATGAAAATGGATCAAGATGAGAAAAGAGGTCGCTCATTCGAAGAGGGATATGAACGAGATAACTCTTATCCTTTCTGCCAAATGTGACTTTTTATGAGATAAGGATCTATTGAGCCTTGAAAGAGATCAGCCTATCAGAATAGGATTAAATAACAATTACTAGTAAATGTAGGTGTGGTGTCACATTTGAAGTTAAATATCCGGATTGGAGTGTTTACATTGAGATTGTAGGCCAGTCCGTGTCCTCACATCACCTGGAGGCCATAGATAAACCACATACCCCCAACACACACCACTTCCCTTAGGGAACGTTCACAAATGACGTCACCTATAGCTGTATCTTTTATACGAGCCCCCTTGTTACTACACTTGGATTAAAGTGCCATATGGAAATGTATCTTCAAGGTCATGATTTATCGCTAAACTCAAACGCCCAACCTCCCACCACCCCTAGCCGGTGACGTCATTTGTGGACGTTACCCTACAGGTTTACAGGCGAATTATTAAATGACAACACTTGTCGTGTTTCTTCATGTTATCACGCCCTTACTGTGATCCTATGAGTTGTGGGAGGGCGGGGGGCTAACCTCACGTGCCCTGCATGCACTTAATACTGATGGGGAGTGGAGGTCAGTGGGTGAGGACAGGATATCTAGGCTACAGTTCAGGAAGCATTGATCTAGGCTGTAGAACCCCTAGCTTTTGCTAGTTTGATCTTCCTTCACCCAGCTTGTAAACTCCTGGTTTTGGACATTAGCTTTTACTATCTCAGCTATACGCTCAAGTCTGAAGCAATCTGTTAGTGTTAATTCGGTTGATTAATTGTTGATCTAAGATTTAAACTCTATGGCTAATAATAATTGATCTGGACTGTAGGCTGCAGAAACTAATCCTTGAATCACATTGGATGTACACTATGTACATGAGACAATCTACCATCTAGGATGTAGGCTGCAGAAACTTAGCATTGATCTAGGATGTAGACTGCATGAACTTATCCTTGACCTAGAATGCAGACCGCGGGAGATAATCCTTGCTCTAGGATGTAGACAGCAGGAGGTGGGATCTAATCTCTTGATCTAGGATGTAGACAGCAGGAGCTAATCTCTGATCTAGGATGCACACCGCGAGAGCTACTCCTTGATCTAGGATGTAGACAGCAGGAGCTACTCCTTGATCTAGGATGTAGACAGCAGGAGGTGGGATCTAATCTTTTGATCTAGGATGTAGACAGCAGGAGCTACTCCTTGATCTAGGATGTAGACAGCAGGAGCTCCTCCTTTTTCTAGGATGTAGACAGCAGGAGGTGGGATCTAATCTTTTGATCTAGGATGTAGACATCAGGGGCTAATCCTTGATCTAGGATGTAGACAGCAGGAGCTCCTCCTTGATCTAGGATGTAGACAGCTAGAGCTATTCCTTGGTCTAGGATGTAAACAGCAGGAGCAAGTCCTTGATCTAGGATGTAGACAGCAGGAGCTAGTCCTTAGTCTAGGATGTAAACAGCAGGGTTTAATCCATGATCTAGGATGTACACAGCAGGAGGCGGGAGCCAAGCCTTGACCTAGGATGTAGACAGCAAGAGCTAATCCTTGATCTAATATGTAGGGGGTGAACCATAAAGTATGTCACACAGGAAGGGGTGGGGGGGGGGTCTTGGTCCCCAATGATAGAGGTATGAGGATGGCCAAAATTTGCGTGACATACTCTATGAATGACCCCTAGACTGCAGGAGCTACCCCCTGATCTAGGATGTGGACAGCAGGAAGTGGGAGCCAATCACTGATCTAGGATGCAGGCTGCAGGAGCATAGCATGGCTTCTGTGGTAGAGGAATTCAGTGACAATGGTATCAATTCAGGTGGCAGATTCGAATATGCCTGCATGTAGAAATGTTGAATACATTTACTATAAAAGAATCTTCATACTCTATTAAATTGGGAAAAATGCGCCTACTTTGATAGTACCTTACACGCCCGACAGGACACCCCCAATCCCTGAATGACCCTGCGTACAAATGGGTCACAAGCATCACCAGATTAGTGTTTGGCTCCGACACCAGGGGGAGAGTAGACTAGACGGTACCATACTCAAAAACGTGGAAGGGGTAGCAAAAGGGTTACCATTGATAATTGTAAAACTAACGTAATTGAGGTCGCTACTTATATATCGTACTTCCAAATATCCCTGTAAATAGTCCTAGTATACATGTATAGACACATTTCGGATTTCTTCACTTTTAAGCGGAAAATTTAGAACTTAAATCCGAGTTGTGGGGTGTATGGTTGGACTTAGAGGTGTGACTTGTGAATATAAATGTATTGTCTATGACACAATAAAGATCTTAGAGGAAAATGTATGCCCATCTTAGGCGCAACAAGTCATGTGTCCAAACGAAAGAGTCCTATTTAGGTTTAATTCGAAAATAGATCGACTATAGTAAGGCTACTCAAAGAAATGATGTCTCATCGCCAAGCACTGCAAATGTGACGATGGCGTTTATTATTTTGCCCCGAGGGGTCAAAATGCATAGCGAAATTAAAGGCTTTTACAAACAATTTTCACATTTTAGAAGTTAGGAGTTTTTTGAGCCGCAAAAGTTTGTAGTTTGATACCAAATGTGACAATATTTATACCTATGGACCTATGGAGATAAATTAAATGAACAAGAAAATGATGGCGCTGCTTTAATAGAAGCAATAACAGATGGCAGATCTATGTACTTGTATATCATTATGTTTACTGTCCTTATTATTAATGAATGGTATTGGCGATTGGCATCACATGTGACCCAGGGGAGGGAGAGGGAGAGGGAGAGGGAGAGGGAGAGGGAGAGTGGGAGGGGGAGAGAGAGGGGGAGAGAGAGAATTTGAGGAAACCCACATTTACTATATTGGTATGGGGAGATTGGCATTGAGCTGTACGACTCAAAACACAGACATTTCTTTGGCAGGAAGATTTATTTGCTGAATTATTCGAGGTACAAGTGATGGGAAAAATGTCTTAAATTGGGTTGAGAACCGTCGTATAAGACCCTGAGGCACAGTGGTGCCCCTGGGTCAATAACAAATTGTATGCCCTTTTATAAATGGGAATAGGAAAACATCGAATCTTAGAAATTGCTGGAAGACAATAAATAATGATATATTGCGTTATAGTGCTGGGTGCTCTCAATTTGATGAGAACTTTATCCGTAAGAGAGGCGTCATACAAGATTTTGTCAAGACCCCTCCACCCCCGGCGCTTATAGGGTCTTCTAAGTGAACAGCTCATCATTGCATAAGGGTGGTAGGTCTAAGGTTTCAAATGTATGCATTTGGTCTGGTTCCAGATGACAAGATTATTTTATCAATTTGTTTAAACACATAACCACTTATAGAAGTGATATGTAATACACTAGTGCCACCAAGGGTTCACATAATGTATCACTAAGTCTTTACTGAGGATAGGCTACTCATCAGTAATGGACTGTAGGCATATGTGTGGATCATACCAGTAGTAGAGACATGTTCCTACTTCTGCCCTGGTGAATGACAGAAAAGAGGTGTGTTCACTCTACACCTATCATCCATTTTCTTAATGCTGCCAAAACCATGCATTATTTACATTATCTTATGTTTTCCCTAGATACTTCACAGAATTTTCCATATGAACACATAGGTATGGTAATA
The DNA here is from genome assembly GCA_947462335.1 of Harmothoe impar. Classification (NCBI taxonomy): domain Eukaryota; kingdom Metazoa; phylum Annelida; class Polychaeta; order Phyllodocida; family Polynoidae; genus Harmothoe; species Harmothoe impar. The sequence goes on from OX381708.1 coordinate 41,720,191, forward strand.
CTCAATATTATATTAAGATAGGAATTAATCAATTTATTCCCAAGGGTACACATTTATGCTAGACAATGGCCACCTGCAGAGGGAATGGTGAGTAACAGTAACTTCTAGACAAGTTTAGGGCATGTACCAGGTGGAGCTAGTTGTGTCTTCTAACTGAAGAGTTTTGCTTGCCAGCCCCTTTCCTTGTCGAATTGACAAGGCAGTGCCAGGTTTGCCGACTCTGGATGTTTTCTGTGTACAATACCGGCGCTCCTTTGAAACCGGCGTCAATGACGACGATGTGTTGTAGCTACTATACACAATACAGGGCCGTGTCGATGCATGCGTCATGGCATACATTGCATGGGACGATTTCACCATTCTGTTGCAAGTCTCATAAATTATGTCCAATGGATGGATCAGACATAATGTCAAGTATAAAGCTATAGTTGCATCAAGTTTCGCAAGGTTCCCTTCCTGGCTATATATGGTATTCCGTACACGGAGAAGCTATTCCTACCTTTGTTGTGTCGAGAATTCAATTTTGATTCTGAACAATTTGATGGATGGAGACGAGAAAATAGTTTAAATTCAGCGCGAACGAACTATACGTTATCTCTCCGTGAAATAGTCTGGCTATTTAAAAGGTTCAAGGCATTGTTACATTAATTTTACAAACCTGTATGAGGTTTCGTTCTCAAGCGTTCCAATCCCAGCACATCTGAAATCAGTAGCGCCAAAGAAGTGGGTTTGTGTGATGGACATTGTTTAAAAGAGTTAGTGACCCTTAGTACCTATATATTATATGCAGGACAGGGGTGTAGGGGTCTGGGAATGTATGGCCAACATATAGGCAAGTATACTAAGCTGAACCGTGGACAGTTTCAAAGCTGGACACTGGGAACCGGCGTCGGGGGGGGGGGGGGGCAGTCTCGGACTCCCATACCAACACTGCTCCGTTCCCTCTGCTGTGTATCCGACTGGTAGGATAGTCGCTGGCCGAGGCTGGGGGGGGGGGGGGGGGGAGGGGCGCTACTAGGTTAAACTAAGGAGGGGTGTAGGAGGGGGAGAGGGATCGGACAGTCATGGGACAGAAGGGCCTCACCATCACCCACCCCCTCCGGCCTCAGGAATGAGTGCCCAGTTCTCCGATACTACTTCTGGTCAATACCTTATCCACCAGTCCATACCACACACACCAAACACCCACATGCTCCAAAGGGGAGAAATTCGTTACCCCGGCCCCACCCCTCACCCCGTTATCACACCACCGAGCAGGGCGAAAAACGCCACCAAATTGCGCAGTTTCTAACAGCTGCCAAATGGAAGTGGAGGCAGGTGGGTGGGTGGTTGGGAGGATTGATGAGGAAAGGATGGAAGAGGGAGGGGTGAGTTTTTATCAGATTAGGTCTAGTTCACGTGGTGCACATGCATTGCTCATGTCTTTATGATGCCTAATCCCCATATGACACAACAAGATGGTAGCTTGGCCTTTCTCCTACTTGCCCAGCCATAAATCGTGGATCTTGTGGGATCGGGCCTGGGATCGGGGTGCAGTACGATGATGGTGGTGGTGGTGGTTGGAGATGGTGCCCTGGCAGGCTGGCAGCCCCCGCCCCCGGCCTCCCCTTGGCCACCCCGTCCTCCCGCGCTCTGCCACCTCATGCATATTCAACATGTGCGGCATGTCAATCTCTCCAACAGCCAATCAGAGGACGAGTAGTCCCTGCCAGCCTTGACCCAAGATGGTGAAATAGTGGCGGCGGGAATGGCAGAAAACACCCTCCCTCTGCCCCCCACCCCCTCCACACTCTCCCTCCCTCTCCCAGTGCTCTGTCCTTATTCCCATTTCAGCTACATGTGCAGTACTCCGTCCCCTGTGAGGCTACTGGAGAGAGGAACACCCCACTGTGATCATACTCCTGTGTGTTCACTAACCCACATAACCTAGAGGAAGTAGTCAACTCAGGAGGAGGCTGGAGGAAAGGACCACAACACAGGAGGAGAGGTGGTGATCACCCCTACTCCATCCATCACTACCTCCCTGTCTCTCTCCACTGGAGGAGGACTAGTCCTCCCGGACTAGCTCATGCTAGTGCTACTACGACCTGGATGTAGTAGTAGTAGTACCAAGTTTGTTCAGACTGTGGTAAAAGGATTGTGGTAAAAGCCACTATAGTGTGTTCAGGCGGTGGTCTAGTGTTATCACTGGGCTGCCCCTGGTAATGATGGAGAAGGAGGGCGGGGTCGCCGTCGGAGCTAGTTGGATAACGCCCGTCCGCGCCGTCACCTCCGCGGCCGCCAGCGTCACCGAACACCGCCGACCCGACAGCCTCCGCGGCCACCACCACCACTGCCACCGTCTCAGCTCGCACCACTTGCCGCACCACCTTACTGCGTAGTTGTTGTTGATGTTGTTGTTGTTGTCAACATGGCAGCTTCAGGAGACCCACGTGTTCCTCCTGCACCTTCAGCAGACCACTCTCCTGACGCCTCCTCCACGCTAGGTAGGGCCTTAGATCACGTATGGCTGACTGTCAGTGCCCTGCAGACCTTAGGTGTACATGTGCCCAGTCAGGACAGGCACTGTCATCAAATTACCATGGCTATAGGATAATGCGTATTATGCTTGGCCTATGATCTACATACAGTCACACCTCTAGGGCCCTTGTATTAAAGCTCACCCAATTATCTTGTTTATAGGTGGATTTATTTTATGACATAAAAGAATCATTGGTGATCCGCTATGCATGACTGGTGTTTATTGGGGCAGATCCATTGGTCGGGTTTGATGCGGGGGTTTGATGACAGATGGGGGGGGGGGTGTCGATGTAGGAATGGGTCTTTAAATCCTGATATATAATCTACAATGTCGTGTGACGCAATTGTATTGGATGCCCTGTAAGATGTTATCACACAAGTATAGTTGCCCTTCTCCCTTCTCCCTTCTCCCTTCTCTCTTCTCCCTTCTCCTTTCTCCTTTCTCCCTTCTCCTTTGGGGCTATGATCCTTTATATTGACTGATATTCACCCATCCCCCCCCCTGGCACGCACACACACACGCACAGGTCATACCTGCATGTACACATGTATACCTGGAGGAAGGTGTCACTGTAAGGGACATTGTACATAAGGTAAGGTAGGGGGCACACCACCATCAATGGGGAGAGAAATTCCCAGCATGTTTTGAACAACCACAACTATGTCAAGTGTCACCGTACTATGTAGTGCATATAGAGGGATGGGGGAGGGGGAGGGGAGGTGTTACTGGAAGGGTCTGATCTTCCCACCTATAAAATACTTGCCCTCTTTCCCACTGGGAGTTGTAATGCGGTCACGATGACCTCTCGCTCTCTCCCCCCACCCCCCATACACATTACACCAGATTATATACCTATCACCAGACTAAAAACAGTATATATGTATCGTAATAATGCCCCCCCATAAGAATACATATATACATAGGCATTACATACATCACGTTGTTATCCTTGGGTGTGTCTCTGTCCATGGGAGATTTATATGTGAAAATCAGGTAAACCGGGATGTGTTACTTCAGTTAAAATGGATATGAAATTTCCCCATACAATTCTAAACTCCCGAGGAAAGGTGACAGCATGAGCCACTCCTTTACAGTTTTACATATTAACTGGCACCCGTTCAGAAGGATAGCTGCAACACTTACTCTTAACCAGTGTATGTTTTCCGAACCCGAGCTTCCGAATATACAACCTCTTTGAACTGAATAATTCAGCAATTTCAACCAGGGTTAAATGATACCAGAGTTAGGATCTGGCAAAGCAAGTCTGTCTGCTGGACTCTGTTTTGACTCCCCAGTCTAGCTCGGGACAGAGGCCTATCTTGCCCATCTCTTACATCAACCTGTTATGTAAGCTACACTGTGCCCTGTACCTCTCCTTTCTCAGGTCACCACAGTGCAGCCCTGGCGTGGCAAGTAGTTTCAAAGTAGGGGGGACTGAGGGGTATTTTGACCCTTTTTTACCCCTTTTTACTTGACCTTTGGGGTTTGACCTTTTTTGGGGTTGGTCAAAAGTGGGGGGGGGGGGGGGGGGGGACATGTCCCCCCCGTCCCCCCCGGTTGCCACGCCCCTGCCACAGACGCTCTGGGTGTCAGGTTTCATTTCTCCATTTTGGTCAATGGATTGACTGTGATGAGACATACTATCCCTTGTGATTCCCACCAAACTTAACCCAATAGGAGTCAGATGACAGCACAGATCTGGACTGTGTCAACGGGAACGGGAGGCTGTGTCAGCTGGACTCTGACTGGGCTTGTGACTCTGTTTTGGATTCTATGATGACTGTTTTGACTCCCTTGTGACTCTCAACCCAACTCCGACCAAAGAGGGACAAGATGGCCACCACTGTACTTGTCTCTATGTGAACTTTATTCAGTCATCCAATTCCTAGGGTACCAATGTCCTTTACATCCATAGCCCTGCTGTCTCGCTGAAACTAGCTTGACGCCCCGGAAAATGCGCTTGACGAGATAAGCCGCAACCTAGATTGACCAAAGCCCCCCTCTCCTCCCCGTCCCCTGAATGCATACAACTTTGAGATTCTTTGAAGAAAACTATGAAGTAAGAGTCTGTCCTTGGGGGTAGTTCTGTGAGTGCATTCTGGTTGGCAGGTTGAATGCTCCCTACCTCCGGTCGAGGACTTTCTGACTTCCGCTTCCGGTAAAGCTCTAAGTTCACCACCAGTAGCCCTATCTACCTCCGACCCCGCCCGCCGGAAATTGTTTGCCAGCATGCGTTCACCTATTTGTCAAGGGCGCTCACGGTGTGAGGCAGAAGAGAAAGAATTGCCACAAAAAAAAAAAAGCAGAAAGATGTTTTTTTTTGCAGGTCAAGGTTCTGTCCACAATGGACGGGCATATTACCTCAATCGTGTACAAAAGAGTTATCTCTTGTGTCAGATTTCATATGAAACCAGTCATTGGGGTTACACAAGGCGCGATTGTAGAGAGATTTCACTTATGCGGCCAATGTCTTTCTGATGCTCATACACTGTCCTGGAAGTGTTTAGGAATGAGACGTGTTTAGCATATCCATGTGTTTAGAATGTGTTTCATTTCTAATCACTTTGCATTTTTTGTGTTTAAACCCTAAGCACATAGGGGTTCTAAACACTATGATGGATTTTTTCTAGCTTCTAAACACCATAGTGTTTAGATATATCCCCTCCAACCCCTGCTGCCTCCTCCCACCTCAGTGGTAACCTAGGTAACCAGTGAGCTTAATGTTGTTGTTTCATTTCTGGGTGTCACTTCCTGGGACCTGCCAGGGATAATCCCATTGGGGATACTGGGGTCAGGCTGAGTTATGTTTATTCACTGGTGTCAGGTTACATATATGCATCATGAAGATCTCCACCTGCCACATGTGCTAAAGTTCTGGTCACTCTTGAAGAAGACTTCAAACAGAAAAGAAGGGAGGCCTCCATGCACTGGACTTTGCAATTTCCATAGGAGCTGCCATGAATTAGGTAAGGTTCTATGGAAGATCTTATTCTGTATTGAAACCACAGAATCCAATAAGATAGCATACTAATTACCTGGTTGCAGCTGAGGGTATTCTCATCTAGCACTGGAGTATGGTTTGATAGTTAACTACTACATCAAAATAGCAGTAGTCTGACTTTGTTCTATTGGACACTGTATAACAATTGAATATCTTACTTCTCTTCCCCAGGTTGCTGTTGCTGAGATGGATCTAAAATTACAGAGGATAAACTGAACTACTATTTATCAACTTTAGCATAGAAGGACCTAAGGAAGAGGAATATAGTATCATTAATTGATGCTAGCCCAAGCCCCAAATAAAGTTGGAACACCTAAACACATGATATCTTAACACAATGATAATCTAAACACTTTGGAACCTAAACACCAGCATTTTCTAAACACTTCATGTTTAAACACCTGGATTTCTAAACATGTTTAGCCCCTAAACATGTTTCCAAAAGTGGGACAGCGAAGTGCTTAGGAAAGTGTTTAGAATCTAAACACTTGCCCTGAGAGTGTACTAAGGTATATACCATTATGAGAGAAGATAAATTGGAGGGGGGAGCTCTTTTAAGATAACTCGCCATATGCTATCTTCAGTATATTATCATGCACTTAATACACTATGGCATCATTCTAATTGGCGCGTGGGGCCCGCTACACCCCTAAGCCCGTAATACCACCTGATGGAGACACCTGGCTCACCTGTGAGATGTCGTCTTACAGTGACCTTTGACACACACGTGGCTATTTGCCATTGCCTCTTCCTGTCGCACTGACATGTCTTTAACATCGTCGTCACCCCCTCCCTACCCACTCCCCCTGGTTGGCCTTTTAGTGGTGGACTCACAATAATAATACACGACATGAGAGGTGGCAGGTGTTTCGTGTTATCCCTCTTCAGACTGGCTTAAGGGTTTCTTCTCTCTTTATATAAGTGTACACATGCACGTGTACATGTGTACATGGTGTACCCTTTCAGAACCAATATATTATATGATTAATGTCTTGTGTGCACGTATGTGTACTATCAGTATCACATTTGGTATTAAATTGCCGCGGAGTACTGCTATTCCCAGTTCACAATTGTTCCAAGCATCATAATATATCTACTGTATACACACAATGTCCACGAGGACCATGCACTACACCCAGTGTATCCCCCCCCCTCCCAACACCCCACACACCATGTCATGGTAAGGTGCCATTAGATTCACCTGTTTGTCAGGTCCCTGATTGTGCATGGACACGCCTACCGACACCCCCCATCCACCATCCCATCCCAATATCCCAACACCGGGGGTGGGGGGGGGGGGCACTCCACCATGTATTGGATAACTACTGCAGCACGACTATGAAAAGCGGTGGCAGTGAATTTCCATTAGATCCCAAAAAGGGGGGCGGTTAGATGTTGTCCAAGCCCTGATTAGTAGGGCGGTCAAAATCAAAACATTAAATTGAGTATGTTTTCTTGCTAAAAAGGATGAATAAAATTGAATTTGTACAAAATTATGAGCTAACAGCCACAGTGGGTTGGAATAGGGCAGTCCATGTAAAGATTATCCACATACATAGGGCGCTCAAATCTCACAACCTCTGAGAAGTAGGGCGGTCAAACCTTGCAACATCTGAAGAGTAGGGCGGTCAAATCTCCCATCCTCTGAAAAGTAGGGCGGTAGGACGGCAGTTGCTATCTACCCTCAAACACTCAGTGCCCACCCCGGGATCCCAACCCTCACCCCAACCATGTAACTATGTCATGAGGGGCATGTGGGGGGTAGGGGGTACACGCAGATACATGTCCCGGTGTATTTACTGTATATAAAAATGCTAATGGCTTTATGGGGCAATGTTCCTTGATATAACCCCCACCCTCACCCACGCACCCTCCACCCTAGTCTGGACATGTGGACGGTGGGGGTAAAGCACTCTATGCCCCGCCCAGGACGCCTCTACCCCATCCTGGAAACAAAAATATCGCCCACTCACGGGGATAGCGTTGGTATATTAGGCGATATCTACCAGAGTATATAGTAGAACATTATGCGGTCCTTAAAGGGTTAACATTTGGAGGGGTACAGTGTGAAATTCATCTGCTTCAATAATACAATAATATAGGGTAGGGGTGGAGGTTATCAGGTAGCTGATCCTAAAGAGTGGACTGCATATAGATAACCTGTCAATAGCATGTCATACCATATAATTATGAACATATGTACAGTATCAAATAATTTGTCTAAATTAGTCAATAATGAAGCAGCAGTGATAGAACTTCGACGAGGAATCACGGAGCAGGGGGGCATGCATACGTTTGCCCCTCCCCCAAATTTGGCAAGACCCTATAATATAAAAAAAACCCACATAACTCCCAAACCTTACCACTCCCATAGGTGTGCCTCTGCATGGGTAAAATTCGACACGGGCGACACGGTGACACGGCCCTTTTAGGCCATTTTAAAAATCGACAAACACAGGAAAAATAGGGATAAATATCGACCCACTTGGATTTTCTCTAAGTTCTTATATACAAATGTACCTAAAATCGACACAGTGACATGGCCCTTTTGCTTAAATCCGACACAGCGACACGGTCAAAATTGTGGGTACCCATGTAGAGGCACATAGGTGAAAGTGCGGTCGAGGGGCAATGACACCCAATCAGTACTAAATTGGTCTCAACCGTTATTTTTCTATATGATTCCTATAATTATGAGTGTGTGAATGTGCCTTCATGCATTTAGGTCGATGCTTGTAGATAGTTTGGGTGGGCCTCCTCCCCCCACCTCCCAATAAAGATTATGCTTCCTATGCCTCTGTATCCCCGTGATATTATCCCAAGCCAGATGCACCTTTCCCCCGAATACCCAGCAATACTAGGACTGGGTATCAAAGTGCATAAAGGCTCCAACCTTATCGCACCTAGAATGGTCTTATTATGTCGATTTCTTGGCAGGGTTTCTTAACAAGCTATACTTATACTGAACGTTTATGAGAGAGGAGATTATATGTGTTGGCCGAGATAATGACATCAATAATGAGTGTACTATTAGATAATGTCGGGGATTTGGAAGTCTTGTTTGGTTTTAAGAACCATAATTATAGTCTTGTCATTAAATGACGGAGATTGATCATAGATATGAGTTGGGAACGGCCGCATACAGTTTCAAGCATTCACGGGTTATTTATGCAAGAGCCTGAGAGGGGACTATCGTAAGTTAAGGAAACTATGAGAATGGGTGTCGTTGATTCCGTGAATACATCGAAGTGCTTCTTGATTGCAAATATTTACATGTTTCTTTTCCTATTTCCAGGTGGCGATGGAGGTCGTCGGACAGGCAAATGTAAATGGTTCAATGTGTTAAAGGGGTTCGGCTTCATAACCCCACATGACGGCAGCCAGGATATATTTGTACACCAGGTAAGTTCACTGTCTCTATTAATACATTTATATGTGTTATATATTGATTAAAGCAAGGCAAAAGAGTAGCCACAACTCCTTTGAAGACCACATCCGGAGGTTTTCAAGTGGTTGTTTCGCTATTATAAATGGGTACCTTGATATATTTACTGATTGTTTCATATAAATATCAACTCCTGGGGGGTATAATTATTTATTTATTTCTTATTTGATTAAACTAAGACCACTGGCAATGCACGAAATACCAGTGATTATGCTGACCCCAGTGAGAACCACATGAACTACAGTACCAAATACCCAATGTGACATCACATTGGGTGACAACCAACCCAATGGGGGGGGGGGCACTCTCCATGTTTCCTACAGTCATTGCATGTATGTACAAACATCATCTCAAATGTGGTACCCCTAATACTAGAGGTTGCTCGACAAACTAGACTGGAAATTCCCCATGAGCCCTTGCCTATGAATGGCCCCAGAATGTAGCCATTCCTTCGGGATCATGTTCACACATGGTAACACATATGACAGAGTGCCCCCACCCTCCACAGGTTTTACCTGGACTGACCCTACTGACTGCACCCAGCTCAGGGCACTGCGTTTGTTTGATCCCCAATTGCCCATAAATAGCACTGACTGGTAACTCCACTCAAAAAATAAAGTCGTCTGCAGACTATTCTATGTGACAAGATAGCGGGTGTTCTAACTATAGTTGTCATATAAAGCACCTACTTGGCATGTGCTAGCCCAAAGTCTGACGCAATATGCCAGCCCTAGACACATCAACCAGGGCCTGATTAAGGATTCCCCCTGTAGGTGGTATCAGTATAGCATACATTATGTATAAAGTGAGGGAATGAATTGCATAATTTCTATGTTGATCTTAATCATAATTCTGGAAATACAAATTCATGCTTTGGAGAATTTTGAGAATTATCTATTGGGGATGCTAGAAAAGCTAACATATTCAATGTCTTGATATAATTAAGACAAAACAAATATGTGTTGGGCATAGACACCTCTTTTGTGTTTATTCCAATAGTACAATAGCTGCAAGGAAACTCTCATTGGTATGACACCTACATATATGTGTTACCAGTCTGTTACTGAGGACTAGAAATACTCTCATACAGACTTTCAGGACATGGCAGGGATTCCCCTAACCTACATACCTCTATGAATTAGCTATTACAAACCTGAGAATTAGAGACATGGACAGTAATAATGCCTAGGCTCAGAACCCAGCCAATAAAGGGTTAACTATTCTAGGGTTGTGAATTTGACTACCCTAGACTCGTCATTTGGAGTGGGCCACCACCTGGGCTAACATTGTCAGTGAGATGAGGCTAGTGTTGTCTTGTGGGATGGTAACTTGGTAGGTCCTCAGGTAGACAACCTTTAACTTGTTTATTTCATGACAGTCACTTTAAAGACCCTAAACTCTTCTTATAAGACGACCATTTCACAAGTCTCAGTGTTGCCGAAGTCATATCGGCCTTTGCCGATGTAGAATCTTTATGGCCGATGTAAGTCTCTTGCACACCGGCGACAATGGTTGGCCATGATGTCAGCTTTCCAAAAGTGAAAGAATTTTTCAAATATTCCCATTAGAAGCTGAGCTAGGTCTATGCAAGTATTTTTTCACTGAATTTAGCATTTTTAGTAGCATTATTAAAGAACATTGCAATTTGTATTAATTAAAATAAAATAGTATGAAATATGCTATATGACATGAATATATGGCTCGGTGTGGCCTGTGTAGAAGGCAAATGGCCTATGTAAGATCTAACGACATTGGCCTGTGTACTTAAAAGTTTTCGGCAAGACTGAAGTTTGGGTCCCTTCATTTTATCAGTGTACCAGTACCTACACCAATGAGGGTAATTAAAATATGTTCTGGGTGAGTGGGCCTCCCCCCCCCTTCCCCCCGCATACACATCACAGATGACCATACACTGGAGTGTCCCCTTTTGTATAGTAGGGAAAGCACACATTGATCAATTCAATATTTGGAGAGATTCACAACTTTTGCTAGAAAACCCACTGTATACACATATTAATGCAATGCCTATTAAAGGATTGTTTAAAACATTATGTTTGCAGTGGCATATTCTGGTTTCCTCATATTATTCAAAACCTCCGGATGTGGTCTTCAACAGACCCAGGCGTTCGTCACCCCTGTAACCCTTAAAAGTACCCTCCATATAGATTACAAGGGAGTCAAGTAGCTGGTTTCATATTCATGAAAATTTGTACATCCGAAAATTCCATTTTGTAAATGTTACCTAAATATGTTCTACACACTGTTACAATATATTGATAGTGGAGGAGATAATCAAAAATATTCTATGGACAGTAAGGTTTCAGAAAGGGAATACCTGTTTAATAATGGGTGCAACTTAATGTGTGCATGCAAAAAGTCGCACCAAGGTCTTGATTGATTGAAAATTGATCATTTTTCAGGAAAATTTATTTTAGAGCTCAAGTAGTCGGATATACTAACTTGAAGTAAAATCTAGGGTTTAAAATGGGCCCTTAAATCAGCGTGGATATTAAAACTTATTTGAAAAGTAACTCAATGGGCTAAACCATATTATTTCTCACCCATTATTAATTTGAGACTGATATTTATTAACTGCCAATATGATTTCTCATGATGGTCATTTGAGGTAGGGTGACGCATTTTGTCATCAGCTGTATCTAATGTACCAGCTAAATAGCATCCTATTAAAAGTTGGTTGCACCCCTCCTCATCATATTGTTCTCAAACATCAATCACCTATGCTAATTAGAAAATTAATTCGCGCATGCGCTCACCTCCACCCTGACACCTCGGGGCAGGCCCGGCAATATGCCAGAACTGATAGAAAATATAATTACAATGTACTGCAATGGTTAACTTATTGCCATTATAATTACCTGGCATTTTGTATAAAGGTCACGACCTCTGTGCCATCCCTACCCACCTCCCCCTGGTGGATGATTTGTTAGATTCTGTCAGTGGGTAACCGGAATCGGAACTGGTATAAACTCACGTACTAGTAATAGCCGATGGATTACCTCAATTGAATACACTGTATAGATACATTTTGTGAACTGTGTTGACGGATTGTACCAAGAAGGAAATCTACATATAGGCACCACTCCTCCGAGACTGAAGCAATAGTAGTGACCAGAGATGTCTATTTATGGGCTATTATGCTTAGGGCCCATGGGGATCAAACAACGCATAGACAGGTAGATTCAGGTAAAACCAACCAGTGAGGACCTATACAGTGTAGTTCATGACAATAAATCTACTGTCCAAAATGGGGAAATGAAACCTGACACCGAGAGTGTCTGTGGTCACCAGGACACTGAGACAAGGGGAGGTACAGGAGCCCAGTATAGGTTATATAACAGGTTGATGTAAGAGATGGGTTAGATAGGCCGCTCTCCCGAACTAGACGGTATAGTCCTGCCCTAACTCCAAGGGCGCCCAGGCAATACTGTTGGTTTGTATGATCCCAGCTTTCCTTGGGTCTATTCTTTTGAATTCAACTGCTCTGTAACATTAGCACCACGGCATACTGCTTGATCATACTGCTTGATCAGTAGCACTGTTCAGCTACTGCTAGGACAGTGCTTATTCAACAGTACTGATTCAATGCTCCTCCCCTGTGGACCCCTATTCCTACTGCTGAATAGCCACTGCTGCAGCAGTCCTAAATCAGTAGGCGCTGTTCAAGTATTGCCATCTCATTTACATATTTGGGACATGCTGTTTCAGTGCTGCTAACTGACTGATCTAACCCTGATTTACTACAGTACCACTACTGGTATGTTCTGCAGTATTTGGCAGTAGAATAGCAGCAGATGCTGATTTGGCACTGTTTCTCAGACTGATCTGGGACTGAAGGTCTACTGCCACACCATACTGTTTCCATGCTTAATTTTGGACTGACTTTCAACTGCATTCTGGTCCGGGGATTAAGGTTTATCTCAAACACCCAAAGACCCCCACCCCATAAACCTCTAGCCACTGAGGCAATGACGTCATTTGTGGACATTCCCTTTGTCGGAAAGTTCACAAATGATGTAAATGATTTAACTGGATAAGGGGATGTAGTCTTTGGGTTTTGAGACGAATTGTTACCCGGATAGTATAAGAAAGATTCCAATAACAGTGGCATTGAGGTGCTCGTATTTAAAAGGCCAGACATCATTTTGTGCAAACATCTCTACAATATATACTCTCTTTAGGATGGACAGGAACACTGTTAATGATAAGACGATCTCCATCAACCTCTTTTATAGAAAAATATACCCCAAAAGGTGTGCCCTCTCCAACCTCACCCCACCACTCTGGCCACCCTTTCTGTATCTGCCCCTGGGACCAGTTCTTATCTAGCAAGGCCGTATCACTGCCATGTTTGGTACATACCATAAAATAGACCAAATAGTCTGTAGTTGAATCAATACCACACCAGAGTGTACTACAAGTACACAAGTAGTAATAGTCTCTCTAGGAGGTCTACTTTATCTACTGCAGCAGCGGCGCAGGGTTACAGCCTGAGGAGGGCGGGCTGTGATAGGGCGCCGTGTGTGTCACTCCGCACCGGCCCAACTCCGCGTTCTCCCGCAAGGCGGCGCGCGGATCGTGTTCCCCGTTTGTTTCCCCCTTTAATATCAAATATCAGTGCTTTGGATCTTTCCGTGAAGGAAACAACGACTCACCCACCCCAGCCCCCTCTCCCAGACAAGAGGAATTTCTGCTGAGTCTTGGGAGAGTGGGGTGGGTTGTTGTCCTAACTGAGGGGTTGATGGAGTTTATTTCGCTGGTGAGGGGACGATAGGAGGAAAGAGGGAGGGGCAGTGTTGCTGTTTAGGAATGGGGACGAATGGTGGTGTTTAGAGCATCAGACCTACTTTGGATATATATATATGCTGTTTTTCAGCATTATGACTTCATGATCAGAAACTTGGGAAAGTTGTCATGCATAGTATGAGGCCTGAAAGGTTAACATGTCCCCATCAGCTCTTATACATTCTGTATATTATATTTCCCACCTGCATACACACCTAACCTATCCCACTCACCAATGTGTTTTAAGGTGGCCAGCTACCATGGTATAGGCGCCCACTGCGCAGTTGCTTGCGCATACATATACATGTACATGTACACATATTGAGACTTTGGTTTGACCAAAGACTGGCGTGGGCTGGGATGGGAACCATCAATCTTCTGATGTGGAGTCAACTTTGCTACCAATGTGCCATGCAGTCTCTGCAGGTATTTGTCATTTGAAAGCCATGATACATAACAAACCGTAAGCCAATTTATGTTTCCTTTCAACTTTTGACCCATGGCCCAAAACCTTTGAAATATGTGTAGGACTATATGTTCAAAGTACATTTTTCTGAATGGACAATATCAAAAACAATATTCTCAGAAAGTAACACAGAAATCTAGCTATTTTGCAATGTCATTCTATTTATGTTTGTGGCAAACATTGCATAAGTCTATAGAAGACTTCTCAAAGTTCCATGTTGAATATCTCAGAAACAAGCCTGGGACCCCCATACTATCTCAGTATTTTTTGAAAGAACATGGTATGTTGATCGCACGGAGTGCATCTTGGGGGGGGGGGGGGGGGGGGAGGAAATCTAGCTACTTTCAGACTTTCCCAACGACCTCCCCCTTACTACCCAGTACCATGCCTCTAGGTGTGATGCTCGTAGCTAAGTGCATCACCTATTGGTAAGGTATTTTAGGTACTACACCAAAGATAACAGGGTAATATTAGTACAGCCACAAGGCCAGTCCTTTATCACTAGGTTCCTATGAAGTCCCTAGGAAGCCAAGGTATATCAAACAAAGATAGAAGTCATTGTACAATGTTAAGCCACCATCGGAATAGGCTATTTCCTTGTTTTTTTTTCTCGGCGAAAGTATTGATGGCAAAGATAGGAAGGCCCTTGCTATCAAAAATGTGTATTTTTATCTTTTATAAACTGGTCACAATATGGCAGCATAGCAACGTACACATATACAGGGAAGTTCCAAATGTACACTTATTATAGAGGTATATTGTTGGTTCTAGTGTATCAGGGTTAACGCAGGTACATTGTACAATATGTACATGTACCTGGTTCTGGCTCCGCTTCAAAGCGTCACAAATAAGTGGCTGGCAATCCAAACAATTACAATTTCCATAACATAGGCACAGCAGTTTGCATAAGTCGTGGAACTGGAATTTTCTGAGGTTTGTCTAAAATGCAAATCTAGCGCAAAGACCTGCAATCTATCTAGTAAAGGTATACTATACACTATAAGAAAGATAATTGTATTGTGATTCTCCTACTAGAAGATGTTTTAAAATGTGGACATTTAGGACAAGGTTACAAACATTCTCCTAAAGAAATCTTAAATATACATTTCAATTTGTCATGGAAATTCATCCTTTCCTGCTGCATGGGTCCTATATTAAATAAGATCCCATTATTACCAAGGTGATACCATTTTGATGGATGGTTGTGTCTCGCCAAATCGATACAAGTTGTAATATATGACCAGCAAGCGTGAATTTGAAAAATTATTTAAAAAATTGAAATCATAACGTCCTAAAAATTCATTAACCTTTTCCGGCCATCGCTATGTACATCTGCCCTAAATAACCTGTTTTCTGTCATGCCGGTAATAGATAGCACCTAGTCATAGATAGCGCCTGGTCATAGATTGCACCTGGTTATAGATTGCACCCCGTCATAGACTTTCAACTTGTATCGATTTGGTGAGACGCGGCCAAATCGCTGTAATGAGTACATTTAGGAGAAAAATAGATAGTGTAGGAATCCTTTGAAATATTAATACAGTGATAACCTTCTTTAGAAGAAGCTAGGCTGGTATTCTCATGGTATTCTTGTGAGGTAGGAATAGGAGGGGGAGGGAAGAGGTTTACAAATGGTGCTGTAGAAAGATGGTGTGCTGTTTTTGATGGCTGGTGCACGTTCCTGGCGTGGTGCGGTGAGTGGTGAGAGGGAAGCATGGGGATAGGGAGGTACAGGGAGAGTGCACAGTACTGTGTGCCAGCTTGTGCTGATCTAATTACTAAAATTCCACACATTAACTAGATCAAATATAAGGCCAACTTTGCCTATAATACCTCCCTGTCTGCCTTCCTCTCTCCTTGTCCGTGTGCCTGCCTGCCTGCCTGCCTGCCTGCCTGCCTGCCTGCCTGCCTGCCTGCCTGCCTGCCTGCCTGCCTGCCTGCCTGCCTGCCTGCCTACCTACCTATACCTACCTGCTTATACATCTCACCCATGTCTATAGATCTACATGTCTCCTTGTACCGTTCCAGTGTTGTAGCCCCTCCCTTCCCGCTAGCCACTCTATAAAGAGTAGCCAGCGAAAAGGAGCAAGGTCATCCCCTCCCCCCCCCCCGCCACCATCTCCCAAACACACACACACTCTAATCAGAACTGAAGCCAAGTACATCCACAGATCCTTGGACCAATAATGCTCTCTAAAAATCCCGAATTACATATCACCACCTGTTATGGCCCTTTGCTGTTGCTCTCTCACTGCCTCTCCGACAGAAGCCAAAATCTGCCTTGTGTAGAGATGAGAAAGTGGAAGATGATTGAGTGAATGAGTGAACTTTTGCAAAGGAAAAGGTATCACGAGAACTATCTTTAAATACCACCTCATTAAAAATGCCAATGACTCGCTTGTCAATGCCACCCCTTGTATGGGCTCAATGTTGTTTACTTTCATAATATTTTGATTATTAGAAGGGTTGAATTTTTCAATATTAAGATCAAAATGATAAATGCAAGAATGGTGCGGAGATACTAAGGACCAACCAAACCAAATGAATTGTCATACAAGCGATGTTCCCTATGGGAGTATAGTACCCTCCCTCAGGCGCACTCACCCATCTACTCACCTTCTCCCAGGTAGATTCTAGCTGGCTTCCCCAGCAACCTTCCGTCTCCCTACCCATCAACAAGGGCAGTAAGTAGATGTTCAAAGACCTCCTCCAAATGATGTTATGATGTCTCCATCAGCAGCAGTGGCAAGCAGTGGGGGCATAAACCTTGCCTGCTAACATCCCCCAGGTAGCCAGGTACAAAAAGGTATACACATGCCTGTCGCCAGAGGAGCCTCTGTAGGTGGTGGTCGGTATACTCCATCTCTGAGCACTGAGTAAAACCAGCATAGCATGTTTGACATAGATTAGTGTTAATTTGGCATCACGGGTATACCATACATGCATTTTTGCATATTTGGTATGCTGTTTTAATCACAATTGAGAAACCCAACTGAATAAAACCTCTGAACTTATTGACTCGGGGTCTCCCTGAAAGTTGTCCGGCGCTTAGGAAGATTGTGGTGCAAATTACACGTTCTATAATGTTTAAACCGACTGGTTTACGAATGCTTGGTGTTGTAACACCGCAACACAATATTTAGTATCGTAACTAAAAGATGACCCTGTAGAGGTAGTAGCACCCATGGCCTCCATTCACGCATCTCATTATAGCACCCACATTCACACCCATGTTCTATATTCTACACCCCCTGCACCATCCCTACACCCAGCCAATACCACCTTTCTTTTAAAATCACACACACAAATTCATACAATCATGTAGACAGATCCCTCCCGCCATCTCAGACTCAGACATGCTTGCATGTCACCCTTGGCGATTTCTGGGTCAAGTTGCATAGTCTATCTAACTTGGCTTTTCTAACGTTATACTAGCTTAACTAACACGTCTATACATAATGGGTATCGCTGCTTTAACAGCAGGAATAGGACTTGTTTGGATACAGTACGGTGTTTTCACCTTGTATTAACTAGGATATTATGAGAGATTGAAGGAAGTGATAGTTCAATATTTGGTCAATCCTATAGTTAGATTGCCCCCTCCCGTCACACTTTTAAAAATGTATTGTCAATATATTATTATTATGTCAATAACTGACATACTAATACCAGTCAATCATTGCATGCTACATTGAAGAGTGGAAAAATTGTAGGAATCCAATTGCCTCACGACACAACTCCCCCCACACGCACTGGACTAATGGACTAAGCATTGGCACGTATTGAGTGAGCTTCCTCCGGAGACCTTGTCTAACATGATGCTCTAACCACCCTCCTGCTGCCCCCCCCCCCCACACCCACACCCACACCCACACCCACACCCACACCCACCCACACACGTCCTCCTGTAGCTGCTACCTAGAAGTAGGTTCAGCATGAATCACGGGAACTGGGTTTGGTGCCAAACAGAGATGGATCCTAACCCGTTACCTGTCACCCAGCCTACGCTGCTCCATCCCTCCCTCCCTTCCCATCTCTCATTTCCTCCCTCTAACCCCATATCTGAGTGATATCAATCCCTTATCCACAACTGACTACATTCTCTACCTGTTCTGGTTCTTTCTTTCATTTCCCTCCCCCCTCCCTCTCTTTCTCTGTCTCTTGTCTCTCATGCTCCCTTTCTCACTCACCATTTCCCTGCGCACCTCGCCCTGCATCTTGTTTCATTTCCACATTCTTTCTCTCTTCCTTCCTCCCTTTCTGTATTCCTTAAGTTCCTTACTCGCTCCCCTCCTCCCCTCTTCCCCTCTTCCCCTCTTCCCCTCTTCCCTCCCTCCCTCCCTCCCTCCCTCCCTCCCTCCCTCCCTCCCTCCCTCCCTCCCTCCCTCCCTCCTTCTTCTCCCCCCTCCATGCCCTCCTTCCCTGTCCATGCCCTTCTCTCACTCTCAGTGGTTGCCCGTCACCCTGTCCATGCCCTTCCTCATTTCTGCCATTTTCAATCCTCCATGGTCTTCATTCATCCGTGTTTCCTCGCTCACCACCTCCTCCAGCCCCTCCTACCTCCAATCCCCAATATAGGTTATGTTATGACATTCTCCCCCGTCGCTCAGCCCCAAATCTGGGTCGTGTTGCCCGAGATTCTCACATGAAGTGGGTCAGTGTGACCTAGATGAGGTAAATGGGTCGTATTGTTTCTCTTCCTCCAGTTGCCCTGCGGATGAACTCGTCCTAACGTTGACGCTGCTGCCTGCTTGGCTCTGCTCACATAAAACACGTCCTGTGTGACATAAAACCTCTGAAAACATTTTTAAAAAAAGGAAGAACAAGAGGCCTGTAGGAGGACAGGGAGGCTTGTGGTTGTACTACTGGGTGGGGGTTGAATGTAGGTGGGAGATGATGTATGGGTTGGGTTTAGGTGTAGATCTAGGTAGTAGCTGTGTGTGGAGACACACACGATGTATTGATCCAAATAGTCACACAGTATGTCAGTGATTAAAGTGAGGTGTTACATTGTAATGATAACCTGTGTGGATTGATGTGGGGGCTTTATTAGCTTCTACTGCTGAGGTGTGGTTTGTAGTGTTTTTAGTGTTTGGTTGTACCTGTCATTTGGTCTATTAATGGGTGTTACATGTTAGGGATGGAATGTCGGTTTGAATAGGGCATATCCAAATGCAAAATAAATATTCCCAGTTATATACCATGGTGGTGATATTGTTATCAGCTCCGCTTATAAGCTCTCAAATAGTTTCTATTTAGGCAACATTAAGCCACATCTGTGATTGTGGCTTCGGATCTAGTGTGTTCCAATTCTGATTTAAGTGTCTCACAGTCGTATAGGGTCTATTCAACGATTGAATGACACTGATAATACCCTCACGTTTCTTCAATGTATATCAATGACACTGACAATGTGTCAATAACATCAAAAATGCACTGACGACTGCCAATGTGCCATGACACTAACGGCACTGACAAACGATGTCAATAGCACTGACGATGCAATGTCTGCCAATGTCACTGGCAATGCAGTGCATTTCAATTACACTGACGATGTAGTGTCTGTCCATGGCACTGACGATGCAGTGTATGTCAATGACACTAACAGACCACTGACGATGAAGTGTCTGACAATGCAGTCCCTTAGTGTCATGGAGCGTCTGTCAAAGGCCTATTTTCCTAATGGCAGTGGTATCTCGCCATGGCAGTGCCCATTTCGACTGCCTTCAACATAAAATCAGACCGATAAATATTATTCGTGTTAGTCTATACAACATAGTTGCGTGTTACACTGCATGTGGATACATTCAAGATCCATCATTGATCATTGATAGTTGCCAAATCCACTTAAATTCCAAAGAAGTGTATGTAGGGCTACGTTATTATCTGGACATAAATGATTATAATAGGAGCATGTAATAATCATACTTCCCATGCCAATGCAATAGAAACATCAATTCTAAATATTATCATAAAATTATGGAATTTCCAGTGTAGCAACATACATTTCAAGTTATTGTGGTCTTGAAATGCTTGGGAAGAAGGTCAGAGGCCCAGTCAATATTGCTCCTACCGTGAGTGACCGTGAGCTGCTCTGAGGTGAACTGTATGTTGCTCTACGAGCTGCTGTGTTTGGGTCACTCTGAGTGATGTGTTGTGAGCTGCTCTGTGGGCATATGGGGACAATGTATGATTTAGCTCTGGGAGTGGTAGACGAGGTCAACAACTTTGGTATATACCAGCATATTTTAATACCATACATTTACATACATATAATTCATTAAGGCATATTTTGCAATATGCGTATTGTCTAAGCAATAAGGGGTTGTCCGCGCAATGTCTGAACAATAATAGGCGGTCCATCTTATATGCTGTTTCTATTTTAGTTGAAACTGTATACCAATATATCTATCTATATACTCTATATAATATTGGTGACACTGCTGTCTGATTATGACATTCAAAATGCAAAATAATATGTGATATAGGTTGTAATGTGTATAGTAGTCGGAATGAGTAGGGGCGGGGACCAGGGACTGTCCCATGCTTTATGGCATAAGATTTTTAATCATACGCACCCCCTGCATGATAGAATCTATTTTTACCGAATAGGTATATGCAGTGGCGTAGGAAAAGGGGGGGCCAGGGGGCCCGGGCCCCCCCAATCACTAAGGAGGGGGGGCCTGAATATGTTTGGGCCCCCCCAAAATTTGTCAAGACTTGTAAGGCCACACCAAAAAAAAAAGTTGGTCAATGGATTTCACTTCTGAAAAAATCGTGCGAGCGAGCGAATTTTTTTTTTTTTTTTTTCTAAAAATTTTTTTTGGTCAATGGATCTGTCCATCAAAAACATGGTGCGAGCGAACTTTTTTTTTTTTTTTTTTAACAACGAAGCCTGAACATGTTTTTGGCTTTGATTAAATGACCTTTCTATATTTTTGAAAAAAGAAATTTAAAAAAAAAAAAAAAAAAAATCCAATTCTTCAGAAAATGATGCGGGCGCGATCCATTGACACTTCTTTTTTCAAAAAAAAAAAAATTGTCATTTCCGAAAATATGGTGCGGGAAATCCATTGACCAACTTTTTTTTTTGGTGTGGCCTAATATAATGCACACAATTTTCGATCCTTAACTCTCCCGCATAGGGAAAAGTGGGGGCAAAGGGGACCGGGCTCCCATATCAGACCTAGAGGGGGCTCAAATACTACTTTTCCATACACTCTAATATAAGCATGTATATGATAAATCATTCATAAAAACTGATACTTTAACTTGGTTGGAGTGGGCCCCCCTTGGGCCCCCCCAATGAAGATTTGCTTCCTACGCCTCTGATATGTGGTGTTTCGTATACTCCAACACTATAGGAAGCACACACTGTCTATGATATAAATATAACACATGTGAACCTTTAGAAATCAGCAAACATTGATCTTCTCGGAGAGCCACTCCTGCCATGTTGGTAGTCTGGGGTACAAAAGGCGAGCTGCTCTAGTGCTGGGAGAATGGCAGGAATTGGGTCACCGACATTTTCTTACATTCCTACTTGAGCCATTAATTTAACCATAAACAAATTCTGCTGATCGAGAGGAAGGGTAATAAATGATAACGTTATGGGGGCATTTGGAAGAAAATAACCATGATCTGAGATAATGCTTGGTGGCTTTGTTGCGGAATGGGTATAAATCCAACCGGGCCCGGCCCACGATTATGACTGAGTAAATTAAAACATACATGTGAAATAATTAAGAAAGTGTTAAAAGTAATTAGAAATTTGCTGAGACACCCTGAATAGGCATCAGCTATTCAAAACATGCCTACATTCCCTTTTTTTTTGGGGGGGGCGGTATATGGGTCCTCTGCGTGCACATTATGTCATGTCCTGAGTTGACTGTTAACATTATTAGGTCCATTATGACCTATACATATATGGGTCCAGGTGTAATTTCCTTTATCACTTATGACAGGTGTCATTGTAGTGATGTATCACCCTCACACTAATGCATATAGCACACCAGGGGGATGTGTGTGATCAGAACAGTCTTACATGATTCCTATCTAACTTGACATGAAGCTCTACTGAAGATAAAGCCACTGTTTGAAACTCCTATATTTAACTCTAGGTTAAATATCGAAATGCCTCATTCCCGCGAAACTATTGTATCAATGTATCGGTAATTATGTTATCATAAGAAAACTAAAAGGGTACAAAAGAATCAACGATTGTCCATACATTGCAACGGAATTTCCTACTTTCATCACGGCCACCCCACAACCACTACCACGCCCCCATTTCACAACTGAGATCCGTCTACCACTGCCGCCACCATCTTCAAGCATCTCCGACCTACCCGGTAGTACCGGCACGTCCATGCTTCCTAAATCCACGGTCATCTCATCTATACCCTTCCCGAGTGTGTATTTAGGAACGTGACGGCCCCAATGTAATGAATGAACGCAGCCTCCCCGTTCACGAAACTGGGACGTCTTGTACGCATGCGTCGGCGTCTAACCCGCGTGCACCGAGTGCGCCTGCGCGGCATGCACGCTGCCCGTGGTGCATGCCTAAAAAGGGACTGGCTGTCCTCTCAATGACCCCACGCAGCAAGCCCCCTCCCTCTCCCTCTCGCCCCTCTCCCTCCCTCCCTCCTCCTCCCCCAGATCCCCATTCATAAGGGAACTGGTGTGGACTGGGGTGGTAGGAGAGAGTGCATGGTCCTTGCATGTTGGCGGGGGGGAGGGGGGGGGGGGGTGCTCTGTGGTATGTGTACTCTGCTGGGTTAGTAAGGGAAGCAATGGATAGGGCTTGGGTGTGGCGGAGAAGGCATGCCATGGGGACCAGCGTAGATACACGTAGAGGCATGCTAAAGGGGGCGGGGCAGTGGTTGGTTGCAGTTTGGTGGGGAGGGGGGGGGGGCATGCAGTTGAAACATTGTAAGTGTGCAAATGCATTACCGTAGAAGAATATGACCACCCACCTAGTGCATTTGAGCTTTGTATATTATAGTATTAAAATATTCACATGTACTACAGTATTCATGAACGTATACTGGAACAGGACAGGCATAGGGAAGGCCCCATGGCACACCCTACAGAAGGATTATGCTCCTGGTAGATTGGTAGACATATCTAACTGTTCAGCTCAATTATATCAGAAACACCCATGGTCTTCTTCTACAGCCATTTACCCCCCCCCCCCCCCCCCCCCGTAAAGTTAGAGAATGCACAACATGCATTTCTGCCGTGTTTCCAAACAGCCAGAGTGACTATCCACTCCCATTTGATGGGCTCACCAAGCGATCCCCTGTCATATATGAATGTAAATGAACCTGAGCAATGCTGAGATTCAAGTGATATGAGAATTGTTGTGGGAGTTCCGTAATTAAATCAGATATAAGATTAGGAAATGACTAACATGGTGTGGATAGGAACTATATACATTTCGTGTGAGCCACGTCAATGCAATCAGGCGTCATGCATCTCCATTGAATGTGCACATATGACTTTTAAATTTACTCCTTCCAGCTCTTTCTCTAGCTACCCTACCTATGGCTGCATACTCTCACATGCACGCATGCATTTGCTGCCAGTTAATTATGCATTTTATTTCTAGACTGTCTAATAGAATCCTTCCTCACTTCCCCATCTCCCGGGCCCCACCTGAATCATCCTTGCCTCAATCCATGCTTGCCTGCATCGCTCAGTGAATCTTTCCTGTCTCTTCCTTGCTTCCTGCTCAGCCTCCGCCCTCTCTACCTCCATCCTTGCTTCCTTTCCTCTCTCCCTTCTCCTTCACTTTCCTGATTCTCTTCTCTTCTCCCTCCCAACCCCCCTTCTCCTCACCCTTCCTCTCCCCTCCTTCTCCTCATTTGCCCTTACTCTCTCATTCCTTTCCTCTCCTATCCCATCCTTATATCCTTGTTATCCCTACCTATCGCTTACTTCATGCTATACCTAATTCACTTCATTACCACCAGCATGAAGCAAACTGAATTAGGTAAGGGCTTGAATAATGGTACCAGAAATGTCCTGAAATGTGGGTGAGTTATATTAACCACTACTAGCCACACACAGGAGAAGTGTCATGGCGGCTGCCCCTGTTGTAACCCAGGAGGAGGAGAGGGCTGAATGGACGCAGCGTGCTGCGCGCGCATCTGCTGCAGTCGTGCACGCTGGGAGAAGCAGGAGGAATGTATGCAATCAATGAACAGGAAGGGAATTAATGAATGGAGGCAGCACGCGCCCACAGTGCAGCAGCATGGCATGCAGACCAGCACACAGATATAATATAGGCAGCACAGCTAGCACTATGGTGTAAAGCACTGCATTACCCCCTCTGTGCTCCATTCACTACCCCCACCCCCCCACCCCCCACCCCACACACACCCTCCCCACTCACTCACCTACTCACACATACACAAACACATTCATCCATCCAGACTCAAAAGCAAAGCACTCGGGATAAATGGCACTGAGCCTCCAGATATGGGTTGCTGTGGGAAAGTGAGAAAAAGGTTGTGGCATAGCCCATAACTGTTTAATGTTCTAGCCTTTTGTACTATGTAAAAGATAACATGCTATTCTATGATATGCATATCGCTACCATTTGGAATTTTAATGTGCTCCCAGAATGGAGATGGATCAGTTCATATCTCAATTAACGAGTGTTTAGTAAAATATAGGCGATCATTGCTAGAATCCACCTTTTGCCTTCTATGGAAACAGGCCATTTGCATTCAAATTGTGAGATACCACCCAGAGCCAGTCAGCATAGACACACACACACAACCCTACATTGTATTCATGGGTATAACATGAATAGTGAAATACACATAATTTTTGTTGGTTTTTTATCGATGGAGTGTGAGAAATATTTATTTGGGAACGTTCACAAATTACGTCACTGGTTAGGGGATGTGATTCTGGTTGGGGGTAGGGGCGGGTGTTGGGTTTAGTGACGTACCAGGGGCCATATATATAATTCCATTCGACTGATATTCTCAAAATAATGACAGGGGTAATAGCTAGAGTTTCTTGAAAAATGGTCCAAAGTAGGTGACGTCATTTGTGAAGGTTCCCTTATTACACAGTGACATGAGCCTGCATGTAGATGTGTGTAGGTGCTGGAGGAGAAGCAGCGGCAACACATGATGCAGGTGAATCATTGGCAGCTCCCGGTGTCCTTAAGTGACCTGGTGCTTGTCAATACAGGAGGAGGCATTCCATCTGCAGCATCTGCTCCCCCATGCTGTCCTCAGGCATGCTATCTGACAG
The DNA here is from genome assembly GCA_947462335.1 of Harmothoe impar. Taxonomy (NCBI): domain Eukaryota; kingdom Metazoa; phylum Annelida; class Polychaeta; order Phyllodocida; family Polynoidae; genus Harmothoe; species Harmothoe impar. The sequence goes on from OX381708.1 coordinate 41,745,698, forward strand.
AGGCTTATTAAGGGTTTAACATGTTAACACCTCATACTATGGTCTTCCATTACGGACATGGGATAAATTGTGAATGATTATGGCTCTTCATATGCCCCTTTTTTTTGGGGGGGGGGGTGCCTACCTCAGAAGGGATTATTATAGCGATGGATTACATTTGAATTTCGGTCTTCTAGAAATTGCCCGATATTAGCATTGAATTCAAATGGATTGTCTAACTGCGCACCTTTTGTATAAGTCACTCTCTGTGTCCTTTGACCTCTGCCACCCTGCACTTTCATTATTCTTGCTATTCCTCTGCTTGTCCTACCAACCACTCCCTCCTGAGGCTGAAGCAGCATGGCGTATATTTGTATTGCTGAGTGGTGTCTGCTGAGCTTGTCTCCATGTTGGCTCCAAATGTTCCACCAACAACCTGTTGTATCTGCCACTTTGCCGCGGTCATTGACCTCCGGATCTATCCATCCATAGGAAACTCTCGAGACCCAGTTATTCTAAGTTATTTAATATGCGCATGGATCATTGCTTTGGATGGAAGCTGAGGTCTAATAGGGTTAATTACTAAAACTAGGGATACCCTTGGGGGTTTGTGACACGTCAATTTATGATCTGCACATAATAGTGTATGACATGTCTGTATAATAATATACAAGCACACGTCTCAGCATAACCCAAATAACAAATGGAACTCATGATCCTCAGGTCTGCATTGCTATTACCCTGTCACATCTCTCATGCATCCAAACCCTGATGACTGCCACCTCATATGAACCCCTCCCTCTCCACTTGCTTATACATGTACATTGTACAATTAGTACTCTCTTTCCCCCTCGATCCATCCAACTCTTCATCTACCCCCTCCTCTACCTCTCCCCCATCTCCTCCCCCATAGACACCAAGCCCTCTCCTGATACCCAAACAGTAGTGATGTTGTCAGCCTACTCTAGGTCACCTCATTACCCTGGTTGTTATGATGTGACACTCGTGGGTTGGGGCCTGTCACACGACCCCTCCCCTACCCTTCCATGTACCTTTAGGGTACTGCTGATAGGGGAGGACTGCCTATTAGCATGTCACTGTCAGTGTCACTGACAGCTTGTATATGGTGGTCATGATCACATAGAAGTCAATATTGAATATCCTTGTTGTGGTCCGACATGACGCGGTAGTACTTGTTCATTGTTGTCAGAGGGCGCTAATATTGAGGCTATACTTGATGTACCATACGGACGTTAGTCGTATTATGAAATCCTTGTTATTGAGTTGATGTAGTGTTTGAATCGACCGTTCTGGAAATCTGGAAATTAGATAGGAAAGCTCTATGGTGTGTACGATTTATGTATACTTCCTGCTGTTCAAAGTGGGGTTCATGTATAGGGCATGTTGGGGAAAGTTCATATGGGGAAACAGGAAGTGACCTCAGAAATATTTACACTCGTATATGTACCCACAATGACCTTATGGTTTGACCCCCCCCCCCTCCTCCTCCCCAGCTCGGGTCAAATGTTGAAGGTTACGAGTCAGGTCAGGACATCGTAGGGGGTGATCGGGCATGGATCTCAGTGGAAATATTGGGTGTGTTTGCATGCAAACATATATTTATAACCAAGCACTTGAGACTGTGATGTCTCAAATTGTAAATGTGGCCTATTTTAATGGGACTAATAGTAACTATTCCTTAAGGGCGCACTGAACCCACGACGTCATTTGCTTACAAAACTCGGCAGGGCTAGGTCCTCAACTCAGTGCGCCTTTAAATATGTAGCATTTAAGTGTTAAGCTTCACATAGGCGTTGGCCCAGATACCTTCCTTCAGTCAATCAGATAGGCTGGAGGGAAGGAACCCCCACCCCCCGCACACACACTAACCCTTCTGGACAGCCCTACCAAGGCCAGATCAATAAGTACTTAAATTTAGGCCGATATGCCGCACCCACTGCAGAGCCCCGTGGCCATTGGTCAGTATTGGGGTCACGTGGGCGTCTCTAGATGTGGCCTAGTTCTGGGACAACCAGGGTGAAAGCGGCGGCTCGTTGTGGTGCACGGCGATCTTATGGCAACAGGCTTATTCCTTCCTATATGACCACTATGGTCGGCATATATATACATTTTAATATTATTAACATGCATCTTAATCTATACCAATTTATATGCACTGCATATTGTTGTAATCGAGCACAAAATCGGGCAGCGTATGCCGGTTACATTAGCTTAAATCAAATTTAGAGTGAGTAGTATATGGAATTGTTCCGTTGTCTCGGGCGGTGGGGTTATAGAACAGGATGGGATCAATGTTTTATATGCTGACCATTGAATAAAGAAACCGTATCGGTTGTAATCATTTCTAGCATATAATGGACATTACTTCAATACACCTTATCAAGTAGGATCGTAGATGGATTAAGATAATCTCCGACTTGGATCATTGGTAGATCCGGGGGGGGGGGTGACGTGAAAATTAAAAGAAGAATTCTTAATGTCTCTGCCTTTTGAGCTCTCTCTTTGGCTCTCCGTTGGCTCTCCTCCCAAGTCCCTGCGACATGAAGTCATCCTGGCCCTCCAACCTCCCACACGTCCTCCCACGGCCCCATCCCTTTAGTCTGCTGAGGTCCAGCACCTCCTTCCAGGGTTCCTATTCCTCCTCCCAAGGGCCCACCCCTCATCCTGGGCCCCCTTCTATTCAATCTTCTTGGCTCAGCCTTCATTCCTAGGGCACCCTTCATTCTCCTGGGCCCCCTGTCTCTGGCCTCAACTCTATAAATAATAGAGTCTGGGCAAACTTGTGTGACAACTTGTTTGACAAACTTGTCAGTTGAACAATCGAATCTTGTACACCAGTCCCTGTACACAGCCTGCCAGGAAGTCACAATCTAAATTATAGCAGTTTGTCAAGTGCCTTTTGTAGCACTTGTGGCGGAAAATGGAACTGGAGCCCGAGACTACCCAGCCTCGATCACCCAGGCCCTATACCCCAGTCCATCTTCAGTCCCTTCTCTCCCATCCCCTACCCTACTTACACCTGGGATCGTAGTCATGTGGGTGTATGGCCTTGATGCCTAGTCCCTTGGTATGCAGGCATCCTAGGAACTTGTCTCTCTACCATCACATATTCTCTCCCCTCCTACAACCGCTCACTTTCCCATGTCTGCTGTCCTCCCCTCCCAGCCCCCCACCCCACTCCCACCACACACACACACCTGTGTCCCCCTCCCTGTTATGTCCTGGGTGGGATGGGAGCCCCAAGAAAAGGGATGGGCCCAAGGAGAATGAAGAGGAGGGACCTCAAGGAGAATGAAAGGGTGGGAGCCCTAGGAATGAATGGGAGGAGGGGGATAGTCTCCAGCCTCGGACCCCAGCCGGACAAGGTTACATACGCTCCATGTCTCTCCCCCTTCTCTCTTCTGCCCTCCTTCCCTTTAAACCCGCAGGTCTCGGTACCCCTCCAGCGGCAGTCGGAGTGGAGTCGGGACAGGTATTCAGCGCTATATATAGGGGCACTGGGCCTTTAAATGTTCATCCCACATTCTCAATTTCTCTGGATCCACAATATATGCCCTTCCTTGAACTTGAAGTTGAATTCTTTTTTTAATTTATACTGGAAAATTACAGTACCCTAGGCATGTCTTACAAATAATCCAGTTCCAATGTCCGATATGAACATACAAGATATAAAGCATAGGGTTGATTCAGGTAAAGTGGGACACCTAAGCCATACTCTGACTTTATGTGCCATTTACACATTTGGTACATATAGTAGAAAATGTCAAACACATCAAATAGTTTCAGTATTTATTCCTTTAAACCAAAATATAAAAGAATTATTAAATACCTTAGCCAATGTGGCCTAAATAGCCCATTTCTTAGAGATGCCATTTTAAAATTGAAGCATCCCACTTTACTTGTATTTTTGGTAAAGTGGGACACTTGCTTCATGTAAAGTGGGACAATTGATAAGAATTGACCCCCATGCTTTATAATCCATATGACAAAAATGGTAAATGTCAATTTTTGAAGGTGAGATATATATTTTGATGGACTACATTAAAAACATTAAGGAAATCTATGTAGGGTCCTTTACAGGATGAATCAAGTACACAGAGTATAAACGTAAAACTGCCAAAATACTGTGCATCTAGGCTTAACTTTGGACAAGGCTACACTACATTATGTTATATTTGTACCCTAACTGAATCTCTATCCTCAAATTATTTTACATAGTGCTAAATAATGTTATGCACAATTATAGAGCTCATACTCTTAATTTTCAGCATCTAAAATGAAATGTTTTGTTAATGAGGTAGTAATGCAGGAGCATTTCAGGGGCATATTAATCACTATAAATGACTGTGAATGGCAATAATTTCTATAAATCGTAAGAAAGTGGTATTGGTTAATGATTTCTATGGTTTTAGCCTCAATGTATATCAAATACCAATTCTAAATGAATTTGCTACATATTTTACCGTTTAACATCATAATGCATGATTAAAAATCATTAAAGTTAAGAAATCTCACAATAATTATCTAAATTATGATGGAAGTCAATGGTTCGCTGATGGAAGTCAATGGTTCGCTCATTTAAATAATGATCATCAGTTAAGTCACTTGATAAACCACAATCTGTAGCACTAACAAAGCCCTATTCTGGCTGTTATACTTAATACTTTGGTATCATTTACACAACTAAGTATTGTAATGAAATCTTCTATGATATTTCTTCTCATTATAAATCAAAATATGGGCATATCGGGTAATGCTACTCTGAGAAAGGGGATCAATATAGCGTCCCACTTAACCTGAATCTGCCTGTCCCACTTTACCTAACACCTTCAGCTAAAGTGGGACACTTGCATTTAAGGCCTCAGTGTACTTCATTTCCATATCTGACTAATAAAAAAAGATCAAGATGTAAAGAAGCAATATATGCATCTAATATTTACATACATATTGAAATATCATGTTACTATTCTTAGTACCACTACTAACAAATAATTTTACCATTTCTTATGTACTTCCAAATTTATAGCGGCAAAAGCTCTCCATCCATATCATGTCGAAATTTAGAAGGTATAATTACCTCTGAACTTTGGTGACATGGGTACAATTAAGAGGGGTCAAACATATATTTCTAAGAAAAAAATAAAATTTTACACCCAGGAAAGAAATCAACCCCTAAAAATGGCCTTAATGTTAATTGTCCCACTTTACCTGATGTCCCACTTTACCTGAATCAACCCTAAGTGCATAATGAGTCCTTATGGGCGAGTTATGTTACATTTATTGGTACCAGATGTGGGGAAATGTACCAGAATGCCAAATTTAACTTATTTCTTTCCTGAATTATTTCTAAGCATCTTTTATCTATGAAGAAGTATTTACCAAGAAATAATTGTGTTCTCAAGTTTAGAATATCAAAATTGCCATGTACATGTACATGTACATGAATATTCATTTAATACCCACTACCATGTTAATTAATTAATTTCTTTATGATGCATAGCTCTGCTATAAGATCGTTGTCTCCAGACATTGTTGTCTCCATTATTATGTTCTGTGACAAACCATCCTGACAATCACCAAAGCCACAAATAGGCCTATACATGTACCCATGTCCATTCCGACTGACACGAGCACTTGTCACCCGACCAGAACATTGACAGGAACATGGGTCCACCAAAGGATAATGAAGGCCATTTCTACCCACAAGGTCATGTCATGATAAACCTTTAAGTGATGCATACTGCTTTATTGCACTATGCCCATTTGTCGTCATGATGTATACATGCAGCCCTGGCGAGAAAGTCGTAATGGATGCATTCGTGCATCATAACGAGTAACTCGCCATGGCTACATCCATGCATCATGCTGACCCTATAGTGTTGATACATCAGACCATGGACATAGTTTTAGTTGCACATCAACGCAGTGTTCGGCCCTAATTGTCTCTTCCCATGAGCAGGTTAGGCTGTTGTACCTCTCAATCATATTGTGTGGGCATTTCGCAGAGACGTAGGAAGGGGGTTATGTAGTGAACTCGCTCATTATTATATTCTTCTTCCTTAATTTCCTCCCGATAGTTTTCAACTTGTCATAGCACATTGTATAAGAAAATACATGATTCAAGATTATATTTCTGTAAATGATTTACCTGGCAATTATTATGATAAATACTCACTATGCGTTAAGAGCACTAAAAAATCCTGTTTCTTCTTTTTACCCATCCAATGATGATGGCACTGCACAGTCTATAATACGGAGTAGGCCTATGGTAAACGTGCTCTTATTTCGAAAGGTCAATTCCTCGTTATTATAGCCGTGCATATAGGCAATCCAATGTTTGTTACCTAAGGGAATACTCGTACTACATTCGATCACATTTACCGTTAAAATTGCAGTTGAGTGCAGCTGTAAAAGAAACACTTTACTGTTTGTTACTAGACAGAGAGAGACAGTTACTGCGCAGTACTCTTGCTGCCACCTGGTGACTGCTGTATAAACTAACAGCAACCACCGCTTAAACTACCGGTAGTCCTTTCTCTGTGGATGAATATGGGTTTTGTTTCATCAGTATTACTATGAAAACTGACCTTTCCGCTCCTTGATAAAAGGGATGCAATGGGCGATCTCCTATGTGAGGGTAAATAGAAACCCTACCGGTTTGGTACACTTGTATTGAACAATTACATACAGGAAGAGGGCCAAATGTTAAGGGAAATTTTCAGACAGACTGTCCATTCTAATGCCGATAGGCTATACATATATATCGTGTGGGGAGGGGGATCCTATAATACTTTTCAAGAAAATATGCGTATATAATTAATGAATAACTTTTCAATTAGAATGGCTGAGAGTAGCTGCTGACTCATATTCAACCTAAATATTACGAAACAAGTTCACTAACCATGTTATCATCCTTGTTCCTTCAGTCTGTGATCCAGATGACGGGTTTCCGGTCGCTCGGTGAAGGTGAGGAGGTAGAGTTTGAATGTAAACCCTCCGATAAGGGCATAGAAGCCACCTTCGTCAGCGGTCCCCAGAGCTCGGACTGTAAGGGCTCTGACCGCCGCCCCATGGGCAAAAAGAAGTACAAGAAAATTAGGTAAGCAATTAAAGATAAACACTGCACTAAGTAGGCCTACAGTGTATAGTCGGGTACTCAAAGTTTGGACGAGACTGTCCTAGGCCATTGTTTACCCTAAGAGAAATGTGATTCATCAGTATTGGTATTGTGAGAATTTACATTACTTTCAATCAATAAATATATCAGTTAAATTATACTTTCATTTGGTTAATTGCCATGAAACTAACATGGAATTAACTGTCACAACACTGCTCAACTTCAAGGGTCAATAGTAAGATGACTTAGGCTTAAACCTTCAAAACGATGTAAATAATCCCCCAGACTGTATGCTGTTAGATGAAGGCTGTATGGTACAAGTGACTGAATGTGTACCATACTATCCTCAGTCGTATATATATACTAACGTGCAATCTACCACTGTTATTTCTGTCGAAAACAAATAAAAACCCTAAATGGTTCCTTCTGTTCCTTTATAACCAGGTGCTACAACTGTGGGGACTTTGGTAACCACATCGCTGCCAAGTGTCCGCACGGCCCACTCCCCAAGCGGTGCCACTTCTGCAAAGCCGAGAACCACCTCATAGCTGACTGCCCTCAACGGGAGCAAAGTAGAAGTCAGAGAGACTCAGACTCAGGGGCAGACACGCCTGGCCTTGGATCCTCCAATGGGGGTGAAGGCAGTGCAAGTCCTGACGAGGGTGGAGCTGGAAGTGGAACCGAGCCCGCGGCAGAAGCGACACCCTCAGTGGCCTCGTGACGGCCGAGAGAGAACCATGTTCGTCTGCTTGGACATCGATGACGGAGGGCTTCCGGGATACCTTGTGGGTTTACAGACTTTGTGACATGTGGTTTCTAGCCAACACTAACTTCTACTGAAAGATGGCAGCATTTTGGACGTGTCTTCACTCCCATGGGTACCACTCTCTACTTCCAAAAGTGGTGCGGTTTCTATGGTTGAGCAGTTCTGACCATTCATACTGACCCATATATAGTTTATCGATGAGGATATGCTTCAAGGCCCAACCAAAACTCAATTGGACCATCAGAGTAATTTGCTAACAAGTCTTCTGCTGAGGGTGTTTTGACTTCACATTTGATAGATTTCATTTCTATTGGTTGTATTTTGTGCTTGGACCATGTCTAAATCTCCCAAAAGTCTACATCCTCATCCTTGGAAAGTTGGAGGAGCACCATCTTAACAACAAAGGAAAGAAGCTTGGCAATGCTACAACAGCTGGCGTTTGCTACTAACAATGCTCTCATGGAAGCAGAAAGTAGCTAGCCACAATACTAAGATACCAGAAGTTGGCTGTGATGTTGATGATAAAAAGTCTGTGGTGGTCGGAAGTCATCCACAGCGATGTCCACGTGTCGCGAACACAAACACATCAGGGACTCTGTATAAGATATATAATATACATATGCTCCTTATCATAATGGCTTTACAATCAGGGAAGTTGCCGTCTAGAGATAGACGCAAGAAGAACCTCACCATTACTACACATGTTAATATTACACACATGTATTATATGTTACTGGCAGAACGAAACACGTGAACAAACAGAATACATAGCACCACAATGTTCAAAAAACAAAAAAAATATGCCAACAACTACATATTCAAGTCAAGATAGTTGCAGACCAAAATTAATGAATCCCTACAGCCAACAAGCATTACATGGAGCTGTCTGAAAACACAGGAGGTGTTTGAAAAAAAAGACAGATCCAAACAACACACTTGATATACATGAATATATCCTACACTCCAGAACAGTACAAGACAAAATGTCACAGATTATATATGACTCTGACAGGGGAGCCCCTTACATGGTACTCACCTTTGTCTTACAGAAAAAATAGTTCTGTCTCGTTGAGTTGCTATCTTTGTTACATTTTGCATGTAAAAGTGCACCTCATTATGTGTAATTTATTTTGTTGTTGGATATTTGATAGTTTAACTAATAATAATAATAATTCTCACATGTAACGCTCTACCTCATGACCTGTGGTGATGATGTTTGGAGATGATGAGAAGAATACTTTTGCGACTGTATTTAGTTTTTGATGTGTCAGACGGTAGTTGGACCTAGCTTAGTGAACGTCTGTTTTATCATCCTGCTATATTATCGCTCATCAGTTACCGACATTATTCTCGAGGAGGCGCTGAACTATCATAACGGTACTTCCAACCACAAAAGCTTCCATCACATAGAAATGGCTTAGCCGGACGCATATTAAGTATGTTTTATCCTGGCTGTAAGGTAAAGATCAAGTGTGACATCAAAGGTGATGGAATAATAGATATCATATTTTTAATCTACCTCAGTGTTATTCAGTGAGAAATATGATAATTACACACAAGAAAAGGGGAAGTGGTATTATCAATCTTATCCCACCCACCTACCTACAACTCAATTCCACAGTTACCATAGCAACCTGAATGTGGTCACATATTTTCAAAGTGACTTCTAACCAGCATCATGAATCAGTGCATTGCGAACAGGGTTTTCGTTGAATATGACATCACCGCATCCTGCTACCAACAGACACTCCGAGACATTATGGGATTCCTATATCCTGTCCTCCCCTTTTCTGGGGAGAGGCAGGATCCCAAAGCGACTCACAAACCATGAAAGCTTTAATGATGGATTAATTCCAGAACTCGAGCCAGTTCCTCAGGCTATTCTTCTCTCTGTGTATTTTGTATGGTGTACCCTCTGCTGTGGAAGTGAATAACACTTATGCATCTGTTGAAGGATATAACAGCCATGGACTTGTGGTGGACAAGACTTAGGATACTCACCACGATTAAAAGAAGGCTGCCCATACATACTCGACTGTGCAAAAAGGTAACAAAAAACAGTGGAGAAAAGTATATGCTAAATGTACCACAAGAACAGTTTAGTGTTTGAGAACTAGACCACAAATTGTGCCTGATGAAGTGATGACGGTTCTCGACTTAATCTCCCTGAGTAGAGTGGAGCATTTCAAAGTAGGACTAAGCTGATGGTCAGATTCTGTGTTATGATACCTCTGTTTAGTCAGGTAATCGTTCAGTGTTTGTTTGTGTACAGTATTTTGCTACCCCTCTCTGTCGCTCTCCCTCCGAGCTTGTCTTCAAGCTAAAGAGTAGTTCAATGTGACTTTTTGTACTAACTGTACCTAACGCCCCAAAGTGTTGTTACGTGTTCATCCAAACAATTGGATGCTGGCCTCCATGAACATATGGCACTGTGTATGTTTCATAGTGTCCCTAAGTGACATTCTTATGAAGAAGCCATGTTTGTCGAGTCATGCTCTTTTTCAAGCTTCTTTCAAGCTATTTTTTGCAAAATTGTTATCGCAGTGGACAGGCCATTTATTATGCAGACGTTTTGTACATATTTTGAAGGAAGAAACCGAAGTAAAGTGAAATAATATTTTTGCTCTTTGGTGCGAGTGCAAGTACAGTGCTGCTTACTGTAATGAGTAGTTATGTGTAAAATATATTAATTGATGTCAGAAAACTAAGAATAGTAGGCCTACTTATCTTGCTACTTGGTGTATTATTTTCTGAGTTCTCTTTATTGGTTGCATTTCCCTTATATATCATATATAACAAAACGAACAACAACCATCTACCTCAATACGTCGACCGATGCAGTATGGTATTTTCCGGACCTTGGTGAATATTAACTCTTTAGCCTGCTGCAATATGTGGTAAGGGTAGCAACATTATTGGTTTGACTTGATACATGAGATATACATATACAGAAAGTAGTAGTGATATTGATAGGCCTTTGTGCTACATTTCCCCCCATGAATGTGATATTGTTTCCTAAATCGATGTCATTGGCTACCTTGATGGGATAAGAGCAGTAACTGAAATACATTTTTGTAGACGGAGCTATACATGTTTCATCATGTTGCTCTTATCCCGCCTCGGAGCCTTTATCCAATATGGCTTCTCACAGACCAAAGATTATCCTAATCTGTGATAGCACGCCATCTTTGTTGCCCTTGACCTTAGACGACCTTGACTTTTCCAAAGAAAACATCTGGAATGCGAGGCCTGACAAGTCTTTCGAGACGAAACCATGCGCTGTGCCACTTGAAGCCACATTCGAAGCCACAGGGGAAATTCAGATGTCAAGTGGCTTCGACAGTGGCTTCTGTTTAGACTCACTGTGAGCGCACAGTTTTAAACAAACGGTAGTTTTGGAGGGGGGGGGGGGGGCATCCAAGGTAAGGTGTTATGCAGTGGGGCTGTAGCAGAAGATACAAAACAAGTTCCGGAAAATCCCAGACTACCTTGTGTTGTTGTGAATGGTGTAACGCCAGGGGACATAGCCGTCAGTGTGAGTGGGGCAAGCAGATGAGAGAAACCCCACTGCCGCCTTAGCTCTATAGTCCGCAGAGTGGTCTCTCTCATTTCGCGAGAAGAAACCCCCAAAGTGTTTCTGAATATTGTTTACAAATAAGTGTGTGTAAATATATATATGCGTACCCAGTTGACATAAAACAAGGCATATCTTGCTGGCATCATTTCAAACTCCAATAGAGATATTCCAAGTGAGATCACGTCAGAAATAGATTATTTTGCTGTGTAGGATGATATTTTTTTGGACAATGATGATAGAGTCATGGAGTATATGACTATAGTGATGTAGTAGAGTCCAGCTAAGTTGACCATGGTCGTTATATAGAAGCCTCTGTGCTCACCCCGGGGTGCTCACACCAACATACCAAAGATTCTTTTCCCCTTGTGAGGCTGTACTAATTGATACTAATGGTAACATGTGGTAATTGGGTTATCGTACCGACTGGTGCTCATTTGTTTTCGAGCGCGATGTTGGTTGAAAAGGCAGCTACGTCCTAGCTCCCTTATGTGCTAGACTCTAATTTGAATGAGAAGGCTCCTTTTGGTATATAAAAAGTCCTTCATTATGATTAAAACTGTATTTGCTGATTATTTTTTAGTGAAGATTAAGTAATTAATTAACTCTCTCAACATGACATGGTGCAAGGTTTGGTGACTAAATCAAAGCATGTATAAGAAAAATTGAGGATTTATGCTGAAGAAAAATTCTTCTCACTTTACTCATGACATGATAGAATGGATCAGTCTATAGAAATATAAACCTGACCATCCTCATATGACCATAATGGTTTAGGTGGATACATGTTCAGTGCAGTCGGGTAAACTCTAAAGCTGTTTCGCACATTGTGACGTGTTGCATACAAAGTATCTACGCTAGAGGTATCGTCGATGTTATGTTTGTCCATGATGGCATATATTAATTCGTGACGTCACTGGTCGAGTCATCCGTTATTTATCATGATCAAGTTATTAGCATTTCTGGTAGATAACCTATGTGTATTATTAGCCTTATTCAAAGCCTATACTTGGCCTGAAAACTTTATTTTTCTCTCTATGTAAGAACAAGAGCATATCAGCACCAGCACAAATTTGGAGGAAGGGAAAGGAAGAAACAGAAACAATATTATCCTCAGGGTTTGCGAGATCTCTTACTAGTCCACCATTAGGTAGTGCAAGGTGGAGAGCTGGCTACATAATATGTACCAGTACATACATTACAAGTTGTACACTTCCAATGTGGATACTGAGTGAATATGTGACGTATAAGTGGATGGCATCTATAATTATTTTGAATGCATGACCTTAGTTTGGTAAATCTTCATTCCTACAAAGAAGAAAAACTAATGCATTTCCTGGCACCACCGACCTGTTTTGGGTTAGTGTCGTCGGCACTGCCTCCACCGACGAAGAATGCAGCCAGCGGTTGGCGTTCCTTCTGTCAATCATCATTCTCTTGCTATTCCATACCAAAGTTTGTTAAGAAAGGGAGAGTGATCTGTATAGAGAAGTGAGATGTGTGAGATAGAAAGTAAGCCAAGTTATTGTGTTGTTTGTTGTTTTTTGGAGAAGATGGGCTATATTGACATTATTCAGTCTTTTTGTACATTGACATGGACCACTCTTGTCCATTAAAAAAGTGTTTAATTTTTTACTGGTGTGGCCAAAAAAAACACGAAAAGGCCGCTGAGTGCCAAGCTCTGAGTTAGAGTTGACCCGTGTTCTTTGACCAGATGTAAAAACAATTTCAGAGAAGTAAAAATAATAGTAGGGATTTGTACGTACCTACCTGTGTTTTGTCATTGATTCAATATAACCAAATGGAAAATAACAGGGAACATTCACAAATGGACATTTCTGCACCAAATGTTGATTTTTACAAACATGCATCGTTTTATCCTTCAAGGAGAAGCGGCTCTTTTTTTGAACTTACGTCACCCCAATACATTAGCCCAGATCCATCCCCTCTCCCGCTCCTGAAGTAAAATACGTTGCAAAAAGTTAATTAACAAGTGATAATATTTTTAGGGACCATGATTTGGGCTGGATTTATACGTTATTTCAGTGGCGATGATATTTTATTTTGGTGAATCACCAGTGGCAGCAGTGGAGGCTTTTAGCACTACCCCTTGGAAGCTTTGGTCACCAGTCATCAATTACGCAAAATAAGCCAGGTAAAAAAAGGTTAACTTAATTTGAAGGGCTCCCCTCCCCTAACCAACCCTCCAAATCTACACTTTCGCACAAAGTTATTTTACACAAATATAAGGCAAGTAACGTACTCGCTATATATAAATATACACATGTGTATACAGTTATTTCATATATTTCAATTTGATTTTCAAACTTTCTTGGAATTTAGATGAAGAACAGAAATGGCGAACACTTCAAATAAGATCCGGGGGCGTGATAAAAAATGTTTTTACTCGTTATCCTATATATTTGATAATTACAATGGAAATATAATTCACTTGGATGCAATTAAGTTATTACAATCACAAACCTAGGCTGTGCATATATCTTATTTTTCAACAATATAATGTATAGTTATAGAAACCCAGTAAATGAGTGACATTTCATCAAAGAAACTACACTATCACTATCAGTTTGCGCCTTTACCACTGAAAGTACTAGACCTGCCAGCTTGCTGCACTCAAAAAGTAAACTTGTCCCCAGACTCTTCCAAGTGATGGTCATAAAATAAACGAGTCAAAAACGTGTAAGTGACAAGGAAGCGGGTCTTCTAGCTGGAGATAGAAAACCCACTTGGCATGTGCCAGCCCAAAACCCGACATTTGCCAGCTCCAGATTCTAATTGTGGGATGGTAACCTGATAGGTTGGACAACTTTTGACTCGTTTATTTTATGATAGTAACTTCAACGAGTCTTCAACTTTTTCAGTGCTGCCGGTTTCGTATTCAATGATAGCAGCTAAATACAGTATGGTATGTGCAGTTTGGTGTTTAAATATTCGATTCCATCTTCGTTATGAACAAGTCGGTTGGGGTAGTTCTTTCTCACTCAGGGTCAACATTACTTTTTTTCGCCAAAGGGTAAGGTGGACAACGTGGACCGCAGCCTTGTAAACGGTGTATATAAAAGAAAACCTTGGTGGTCGGTGAGGGTTGTGGAGAGTAGGAGAGGGGTGCACGCGGGTCGTGGGAACGTGGAATCTGTGTCCCGCCCCGGTCACTCCTCCCCCCCTCCCTCCTCCCTTTGCCTTTTGATGCTTTCCATGTCCATCAGATACAAATCCTTCCCCCAATTTACGTTTCATTTTCTCACTTCACATAAAAAAGAAGTGTGTAAATAATGTTGGTTAAACATGCATGTGTAGGCCTTAATGACATATAGGATCTAGGCTATATTTGCTTTTCACGAGGTATTGAAATATAATTCACACAGCTTTAATATAGACACATGCACTGACAATGTGATATAGATGGGTGCAGAGGCCCCCCCCCCCCCTTAGGTCGGACATTCGCCAAGATTAAGGGCCCAGGTGACAAGGTCGCTTTTGGGGACCCTTTGTTCTATTTTGAATCTTGTCCCAAAAAAATCTAAAGTCGCCAGGTTGCTAAAATTATTGCCCTCGGTAGAAAGTCGCCTGGAAAACGGCCCAGGTCGCCAGGTCGCTTTTGACCCATCTGCAGCCACAGCCACATATAGCATTCCCGGTAATCCAGGGTCCCCTAGACCCCTGTGCTAATCGTAGACGTGGGAATTCTCCAGGGGCCATGTACACACACACACATATATAAAGGGTATATAGCACACAGAGGAATGTTCACTGAGGGGCACTGCACTGATAAAATGAAGGGATCCAAACATGTCAAAAGGTTGTCTTATAAGAAGAGTTTAGGGTCTTTAAAGTGACGGTCATAAAATAAACGAGTTAAAGGTTGTCTATTTGATGAACTGTCCGGTTACCATCCCACAAGACAAGACTAGGGTCATCTAACTGACAATGTTAGCCCAGGCAGTGGCCCACTCCAAGTGACAAGTTAAAGGTCGTCAAATTGACAACCCAGAATAGTTAACCCTTTATTGGCTGCAAACTGCTTTAAATGTGCTTGAATCCCTTTGTCAGCATGATGCATGAATGTAGCCCTGGTGAGTCTATTTGCCAAGCCTGCATTCATGCACCTTTGGAAATGAATCAACATTTGGGCGAGTATACTTGCCAAGGCTGAATTCATGTATAATGATCACATAGAGCATAGCATGTTACAGCACTATGTACCCCATAGAGGGTTAACCTGTGCACTATAACCTCTACTTCACTGCAGGTGGAGCTAACTGGGTTCTGCCTAGGCATAATTGTTGTCCATGTCTGTCTATATTTCTGAGGTTTATAATAGCTAATTCATACAAACATAGAGGTATGTAGGTTAGGGGAATTCCTGCCCTATCCCCAAGTCTATATTGAGAGTATTTCTACCCTTTAGTTACAGACTGCTAACACATATGTGGATGTCATACCAATGGGAGTTTCCTTGCAGCTATTGTACCATAGAAATAACCACAAAAGAGGTGTCTGTGCCCTACACATATTTCTTTTGTCTCAAATATATCAAAACATTGATTCCTTTACCTTTTCTAGCATCCCAATAGATAAATCTCAGGATTCTCCATAACATGAATGTGTATTCCCATAAATATGATTAAAATCAACATAGAAATTATGCAATTCATTCCCCAAATTTATACAGAATGCATGTTATACTGATGCCACCTACAGGGAAAATCCTGAATTAGACCCTGGTTGACGAGTCTAGGGCTGGCATGAGTCAGGTTTTGGGCTGGCACATACCAAGTGTATCTTCTATCTGACAACTACAGCTAGAGGACCCACTCTCTTGTCACTTAGAAGAGTCTGCAGACGAGTTAACTTTTTGAGTGTGGTGTTGGGGGTGGGGGGCTGGGTATGGGTATGGGTCAGCTTGACCAGAGATCGATGGGATTGCACCAAGGTGACCTTGAGGACAAAGGTCAAAGGTCTATAGCTCTGGGTTCCCGCCACTAGCGAGAGCACAAGCAGCGACCTTCACCGGAAGTGAAAGCGATCTCAGTGGCTGCTGGAAATGCATGGAGGGGTCTGTGAACCGTTTTCTTGGTATTCAAAGAAACTGGAAGAATTTAAACGGAGAAGGAATGCGGTGAGGAAGAGTTGGCTACAGACCCGGCATATTGATAGGTACTAGATATACATGTACCACGTAGAGCGCTGCATGTATATGTATATATTACATCACCCTGGTCATTATTATGCATAACCCTCACCAACTTGTGTAGATCTGTTTACACCCCCCTCATCAAAATAAACTTCAGAACTTGCTGATATGAGCAATTCCTCAATATAGCTAGATAACCATCCACACAGCAGCATATATTGCTTAGTAGGATAAGGGGAGGAGGGGGGGGGGGGGCACCTCCATGCAACCTCATGTGTGCGATGAGACATTCAACTCGTGAAATAACCCAGTCAACCGACTAAAACTCGTGAACCTTTGTCTATTATAGAGCGAGTGTATGTCGGGTCTACACTGAAAAAGTAAACTTGTCTCAAGACTTGTCGAAGTAACTATCGTAAAATAAACAAGTAAAAAGTTGTCTAACCTAGCAGGTTAATGTATACCATCCATCAAATAGAATCTGGAGCTGGCAAATGTCAGGTTTTGGGCTGGCATATGCCAAGTGGGTCTTCTATCTCCAGCTAGAAGACCCACTTCCTTGTCACTTGGACAAGTTTTTGACTCGTTTATTTTATGACCGTCACTTTGAAGAGTCTGAAGACAAGTTTACTTTTTGAGTGTAGTAGCTTCTAGTAGCCCTACCTGGTGAGCAGAGTGGTATAGTGCACGTCTAATAACCCTGTGGTCAGCGTCCTTTCCATATTACATAACACCCCAGTGTCATCCTGTCCCCGTGACCCAAACCTGACCCTGAAGGACGCTACTCACCCCGGTGTCCTCCCCTTTCTTGACCACCCTTCTTCCCCGGCTCCTGTCCCACATCGGTCACCCCCGCCCCCTCTCCCACCCTTCTTCAACGTCCCAGTCCTCCCCGGCCTCCCCCACCCGTCCCGCCGTCAGCCGCCCCGCGCCTGGCCCGGCCGGCCGCCCTGCTCCTCCCGACACGGAGAAGGGATGGGGATGCCGTTAACCCTTTAAGGAGGACATCACGCCTTATTGCATCACTCCCATGGTCGTTATGATGCATGAATGCAGTGAGTATAACTCGCCGGTGCTGCAGTCAAGCATCAGGTTTACCCTGCTTCTTTTAGGCGCGCCCGAAGGGTCGGCATGATGCGCCAATGCTGCATTAGCGAGTTACTCGCCTGGGCTGCATAAATTCAGGGGCAAATTTAGGAGGGGGGCGGACCCGGCGTGCGCCCCCTATTTTTCTGTACATTTCAATTTGACAATATCCAATACCCCCAGTAAAATTCTGGATCCGCCCCTGATAATTATGTGCATCATGACGACATTGGTTGTACATGTATGTCTTTTTTTATCTTTTTTTTTAAAGTGAAACGCCGTCCTTCAAGGATTCCCCAATATGAAAACATTATATAGTATTATGATGTCCATTATTGTCCAAAACATATATATGACTCGCTGTAACCAGCAAAATACAGGAGCGTGCTCCTGCTTGTTGCAGTTTAAATAAAGATCTTTGAATTGAATTGATTAAACCAGGGTACACATGATCAACAATGATGTCCCGCTACAGGTTGGGGTTCTTTTGTCTGGTATACAAATTACTGTGACTATACATGGGTAAAAATCGACACGTGCGACACGGCGACACGGGGGGTTGTTAAAATCGACACGTGCGACACGGGTGTTTTAAAAATCGACGGACATGAAATTATAGGCAGAATGTATAGGATAAAAATCGACACGGCGACACAGTACCTTACACTCTCAGGGCAAGTGTTTAGAATCTAAACACTTTCCTAAGCACTTCGCTGTCCCTCTTTTGGGAACATGTTTAGGGTCTAAACATGTTTAGAAATCTAGGTGTTTAGACATGAAGTGTTTAGAAATATACTCTAGTTTAGGTTCCAAAGTGTTTAGATTACCATTGTGTTTAAATATCATTGTGTTTAGGGTTTTGAATTTTATTTGGGGCTTGGGCTCGCATCAATTTATGATAATAAATTCCTCTTCCTTAGATTCCATGATATAATTGTAATAGTGTCGTGTAATTCATCCTCTGTAGTTGAAGATCAATCTCACAGGAACCTGGAAAAGAAAAGTGAGGTATTCAAGCTGTTATACAATGTGATCATGTACAATAGAACAAAGTCAAACTACTGCTATATTTCTGTAGTAGATAACTGTTAACTAATACTTCAGTATTAGATGAGAACTCTCACAGCCCTAAATATTTATTATTAACTTATTGGCTTCTCTGGTTTAAATACAGAATTAGATATTCCATAGAAACATACCTTATTTGTGACAGCTCCTATGGAAACTGTTGAGTCCAGTACATGCAAACTTCCCTTCTTGTCTGTTTGAAATCCTCCCTAAGACTGCCACAGGTTTAATACATGTGGCAGATGGACCAACATGATGCATATATGTAATATGACACCAATGGATAAACTAAAGTCAGTCTGCCCCCAGTGTCCCCAATGGGATTAACCATGGCAGGTCCCAAGAATTGACACCCCTCCCTCTCCCAGAAATGAAACAACAACAATGAGCTCATTGGTTACCTAGGTTACCACTGAGGTGGGAGTTGGCAGCAGGAGTTAGAGGGGATATATCTAAACACTATGGTGTTTAGGGGCTGGGGAAAATCTCACATTGTGTTTAGAACCTCCATGTGCTTAGCTTTTAAACACAAAAAATGCCATGTGATTAGAAATGAAACACATCCTAAACACATTCAGGTGCTAAACATGTTTAATTTCTAAACGCTTCCAGGACAGTGTAGCTAAAAATTGACACGGCGACACGTCGATAATTCTGGCTACCCATGTATAGTCACATTACTATCCATTACTGTTTAAATATATAGTGACAAATGGGTAGGTTAGTCCTGTGCACACTGTAAAAAGTTGTTGTTCGTGAACAGCAAAATTTCATGTAAATGTACACTACTTTAGCTGTAAATGATAATACAGCAAATTCTACTGTACATGTACAATTCTGTTACTGTAAATGCAGGTTACGGTAGTGACTTGTAGATCTACAGTACTTTTCCCTATAATATGTACACGAGAGGTCGTGGGATCGATCCTAGGTCTAGCCACCTCTCATCAGGGATCTTTAACAACAAGGCTGTAGCTCATTTAATACAGACATGGCAGAGGTGGCTTATATCCCAATATGACCATTTGTAACACCGGCTCTGTGGTGCAATGGATCAGCCCCTGTCTCCAACACCACAGGTGGTGAGTTCAATCCTTGGTGGAGCCACTTCTCTTGTTTCACCTACATCCACCTAAAATTCGTTTTTGCCTCACATGGATGGTTAAAAATATCACCAGCACTGGGAGGCGAACCCCAGACCTTTACAAATTATTATTATACAGTTGAGAAGTAGAGTAGAGATATATCCCAATATGAATGTTTGTAACACCGGCTCTGTGGCGCAACGGATCAGTGCCTGTCTCCAACACCACAGGTGGTGAGTTCAATCCTTGGTGGAGCCACTTCTCTTGTTTTAACTACATCCACCTAAAATTCGTTTTTCCCTCACATGGATGGTTGAAAATATCACCAGCACTGGGAGGTGAACCCAGGACCTTCAGATTATGATTTACAATCAATTTTGCTGTACAGTAACAGAAGATTCTGCTGTCCCTATACAGTACATAGTGCTGTAAATATACAAAAGCTCACTTGCTGTAGGTCTACAGCACAATCTACTGGAACCATAGTTGCCCCCAGTATTTGGTGTACAGGAACACTACTTACTTCTAACAGTGCAGTCCTAAAAATGTCCCACAAACAGTGACATAATTGTTGGACGTTCCCTAAATCCTTGAGGAACAGATCACTTTATTCTGTCCTTCCTACTTTCAGAGATCAGAAATTTACGGACGGAGATCATTATATTTATTTCATGGCAGACCGAGGACCCTGGAGGGGACCCGGGATGTAAACTTACCACAGGATGATGAAATTTAGGGGGCGGGAGGTACTTCCAGCTAAGGCCCAAGGCCTATCAAAATAAAATAGCCTAGTAGCCTATATATACTAGCAGGCCTACACGTTTCGAGTAGGCCCTAACGTGCTGAAAATTATTTGGTCAGCTTTTTTTAAACAAAGACCAGAATCAGCAGTTTAGGCCTACACTACCTAGGGGAGACCTGGGAGAATTGGGACAAAGGTGAACTGGGAACTGTTTATTCTGCCCATAACCAATAATTTTGATGGATCACCACCGATGCTATTTTTTCAACCAATGATATCAATGTTTTTTGTGCTAAAAAAAGTTGTTTTCCCAGGTCTCCAACGATTAAATTAACATGGTGTTACCTTTTGATAAAAAAATATTGTCATGTTGGATTATCTAGCATTGATAGTTGGCAAACTGACCAGCTACTTACAAAAAAACAGTTTAGCATATTTTGAACTGTATTTACATTTTGCTTAAAAATTTCAACCTTGGGAGAACTGGGACACTCATTCGGGGAGAATTGGGACACTCTTGACTGTAGGCGTGTAGCTGGATGAATTATCGACCAATCAGAATAATCTGATAATTCCCTGGCCCTGTCTGCGGAATTCTTAGCGGGCATTACGTAACAACTGCATGGTACCCATAGGGTAGCTGTATCAGGCCTTATCTCGCCACTACCAGCTCAAGCAATGGACGCCCGCATAAGGCATCCAGCCACCGTGGTATAGGGAAGAACTGGGACACTCCAGGTGAAGATTTATTGTGCATCAATTATTTTTCCCTCAGACCTTTGACTGAAGCTTGTAGGTTACAAATGATCATACTGAATATAAGTTAAAGCAGAATCATGTTTTATTAGTTAATAATCACACCATTTACACTGTCCCAGTTCTCCCTGGTGCGTCCCAGTTCTCCCTGGATGGTGTATCCTCAGAAGTGTCCCAGTTCTCCCTGGAATTTCTCAAAATTTCAAAAGGCCCTAAACAGGAATCATAGCAGGCTAGGATGAATTTGATGAGTCCATATGAAAGGTTTATTGGTAGTCTTTCTTCATGAAACAAAAACATTTGGTTATTTTTGGCATTGTAGAAATCACGAGCAAACATGGTATGATTTTAATTTACTGTCCCAATTCTCCCAGGGCTCCCCTACCCATCTAGATGTAGGCCTATAGGGTATCTATAGGCCCTACTTCTGATTCAAGAAATGTTTGTTTCTCAGGGAAATTTGCCTATGTAAGAAAGATAAAGTTATATCGGTCAAAAAATGTTGAAACTCATATTTTTCTTTTGAAATCGTCCAAAAATTAGGGTCTACCATGGTTATCTATGATCCACCAAGCACCCACCCCGCACCCCCTTCCCATGCCATTGCCCCATCTGCCCCATTCCCAACAACGCCAAATGACGGTGGCGGGCAAACGCTGACAAACGCCAACTTTTAGTTAGTTCACCACATTGCCACTAGGGGTACTGTTAAGTTTCTTTCTTTCTCACTAGATGGGGCCTCAGTTACTTCCGGTCGGTTTGACAGGATCAATAGCAAATCAACTGATAAATACTCGTATTTATTGAGCTCGTAAAACAAAAAGTCCTCCTACGAAGGAGAGAAACATAGAGATTAGTATCTAGTGTTTCTGACTATGTCTATGCTGAAATACGTCACTATCGGAAACACGAAGAGAAGGAAGATGGAATCGACAGACTGCACCGAGAAGGCCGGGGCGGAGACCGGCGCAGCAGCACCAGAAGTCACGGGCCGCCCAGGCACAGACTCGGTAAGAGTTAGGGCTCCATTTAGGATCGGCCCTGTTCTGTTCAGCCGTCAAGTAATTGGAAACATATTTGTTTTTGCCTGCTAAGTAAACTGTACCGCTACCAGGGGCATGTGTTTTCCCCCTTAAAGCTGTGCCAACATTTATATTTAAGGCCACTCAAAAAAAAAAATTGTTTCTCATCACCAAGCAGTGAAAAATATGACGAGGGCGTTTTTTATTTAATTTTTTTTTTTTTTACTCGGGGCTTAAATACATGGGGAAATTTGGACTTTTTGCCATCAATTTTCCCATTTTAGTATTTCGGAGTTATTGAATAAAAGTTGTTTTAATGGAAGTTATTCCTAGCTGACTGCATAACTGACAGCATATGCTTTAATTTGATACCAAAATTGCCAATATTTTATCCAATTTTAACATATTTTTCATCAAAAATGTAAAAAAAAAAAAAAAAAGTTTTCCCAAATCATGAATTTTATGATGCGCGCGGTGATGAGAAACAACTTTTTTTTTTGAGTGGCCTTAGTACCGGTATGTAGGCCTACCGTATTCTGGCATCAAGGGCGGATCCAGAAGGGGTGGTCTAGCCTCTAGGGGGGGGGGCGGGGGGGGGGGGGCACAGCCAAGAAAATTTGGTCGGAGGGGGGGGGGCACGGGCAGGGTTCTGGACCACATTTCCTATAGTTAAGAGTCAAACCAAGGGCCTTTTTAGGGGGTCTAGGGGGGCACGTGCCCCCCAGGCCACCCCCTGGATCCGCTACTGGGCATCTGTAGTTCCCTTCTTACCCTTCTTGTTATAGACCTGTCAGGATTTCATAACTGATAGAAATGCCATCTTCTTTACCATTAGATTTATCACATTTAGATAGTTACCTGGTTATGGCTTATCCAGACCACCACTAAATACCCAATACGTGTAATTTTTATGTGACTACTCGATTATTGATTGGTTTTGTTTTCTTTCATTTTAACACAGACATTCATTGAGACTAAGGGGGATCTGTTCTCCTGTTCTGACTCTGAGAGCATTGCACACTGTATCAGTGCTGATGTTGCTATGGGTAAGGGCATAGCTGTCATCTTTAAAAAGAAGTTTGGAGGTGTCCAGGAATTAAAGAGTCAAGGTAGGTGGAGAAAAAGAGAATCAATGGAAAAGTGGCTCTTTCTATTATTACAGGGACGCCAAGTATTACGATTTTTTCGTAATTTTACGATTTTTGACCCCCGATTACGCCCATTACGATTTTAGATATCAAATTACGATTTTCAAGCATCTCTGTAATGTTTTACAGCAAATGTACCATACTGAGGTATGGGATGAAAAGCATGATATATATACAAATACACAAAACTAGACTAAAATAAGATTTTGTTGGCTGTCAAGCGGCCAGATCTAGAAATATAACATTACATATTGAGGAGCAAACAAATGCTAACTCATGCATGATGATGACAACTTTAATGAATCATAAGAATCCATTCATGCATCATGCTGACCCTTCAGAAATGTCATTCTATTGTCACGATTTTTGTTACGATTTTAGCCAAAAACTGTTACGATTTTGGGGTCCAAAAATCGTAAAAAATACGATTTGGGGGTGGGGTAACTTGGCATCCCTGAATTATTATTAGATGAATAAAAAATTTTTTTATGTTATGGCCATCAGAATGAAAGTGAGAGTTTACCGTCCACCGCCCGCAGGCCTTCGAAAGGGCCGCATGAAAAGTTCATTATTAATGTAGCTTTCCATTATTGATATTTCTTCAAAAATCTGACCAATATTGTACATTATTCAAAAAAAAATTAGGCCCCAGAAAACTCCTAAAATCGAGCTTTCTAAGGAATCCTTAATAATGAATAATTAAAAAAGGCCGCATCTGTTTACCAAAACTCTCGGACGGTAAACTCTTACTTTCATTCTGATGGCCTATGATCTGTACCGGTATACTGGTGACACCTCAATTTTAGAATGAGATTTCAGTTACCGTACATATAGGATTTCTTTCCAATAAAGAAAATAAAAAACAAGTAAAGATTCCCGGTTCTCCACAAGGACAATATTATGTGCTACGTTTGTACAAATACTATCTGTTCCATTTGGCGGATAGATATTGAATACATACATAGTGTTGTATATTACGAGGTAATAATTCAAGGTAATAAAAGAATATATATTCCCTTAATGAAAAAAAAACGCTTTCTCTTTCAGGTCAGAAACCCGGTGGATTGGCATTTCTAAAGCGTGGTAACCGTTTCGTATATTACCTTGTCACAAAGGAAAAGTACTTCCACAAACCCACCTACAAGACCCTTGAGTTGAGTCTACAGGCGATGCTCGCTCACAGTGAGATGAACAAAGTCAATGCGATTAGCATGCCGAGAATCGGATGCGGACTAGATGGTCTTCAGTGGCCAAAGGTGTGGGAACTCATTCAAACTGTGTTTAAAAATAGTGGCATTAACATCACTGTATACACGCTATAGTGATTGAGACCATCCTCTGCCAGAGGAACTCACTACATCAGGCTCAGAGAGACTTCCTAGTGTCTATGATAGGCCACTGCAGTCATAAACATTCCAGTGATGCCATACGCGTCTGTATAACTTATAGGTATATGCACATGATACCGGTAGGCATATATAAGCACATACAGTGTAGTATAATTTGTGCCACGCTTGCTGGTTGCATGGTGAGCAATGAGTTGCAAAACCCAGATGGGGCCCTCATTTGATGTGCTAGAAATGGAGGGTGGCATTGTTTTTCTTGTATCCTATACCGTAATATTTTACTGTATTTGAATGACTCATTAACGTTGTACATTTCTGAGATCAAAATGAAGTTAAAAGTATTGAGGTTCTTTTATATCCACTTGGCCAGCGAGATAAAGTACTATACCCCATGACTTGGCCAAGTCAGAACCTCGAGGGTTTGTGACATCAAATTGGAGACACAGTTTAAACTCTATGATTCATAATTCAATGGTGAGAGAGCTTTATTTGACTCCTGAAGTAGCTGTTGCATATATTTGAACCATAGAAAGAAGAGATTAACCATGTATCCCAACTTTTAAAACAAACTATGATATACCCAAGAGTACAAGGACAAGTTTGTGAGACAATGCTTAAAACCCCAGAACGAGAATGAGATCCTCCTATCGCACAGTATGATAAGGGAATCAAGTAGAATTCAGAACATTATGCACCTATCGTTGATGGATTATTTCCCATGATTTTCTGAAGATAAAATGTTGGCAGAATGCACCTGTCACTTTCTGTCACTCCAACCATACTGCAGTGTTGCAGTGGTTTACTGAGGCGTTTTAGCCGGACCTGTCCTACTGTGTGCTGTAGGGAAATTGCTCTCATGTAGAGACATTGATTAAGTACCTTTTTTCAGAACTATATTCTATGGGACCCTCAACCAGAACATGATATCATTTACATTTGAAGACCTTACAGGGATAATATGCATGCTCCAGAAGAAGCCCTGTCGCCAATTTTAGCCAGCATATTTTTGTAGCAAGCTAAAAGAACATTTCTAACAAATCTGTATTGTACCTAGTGGTGTGTTTTTTGGGAGGGGGGGGGGGGTCCTAGGGGGTACTTGACTATATAAATTGCCTGCCAAAGTGACCTAGCTCAATCAAGGATAGTTTATATAGTTATTGTTGTGGCAGAAAGTTAGTTTATATAGTTATTTTTGTGACAAAGTAAATACGATGCCTACACAATCTGATCTATCAGGAGAGTCCATATATGTAAAAGATCCCACAAACAAAAATTTAAACTTTCATGGTTGTCCTCTTTTCTGTGAAGGTAACACCAGTGCCTCCCCATTAGAAACCATTCCAATCTACCTATCTGGTCTATAGTTGTATTTATTTTACCAATGTATATCTCAATACCTATTGCCCTGACAGCTACACATGGGTTGGAAAGGAAAGTAGATGGTATTTTTCTCTCCTGCGATATGTCATTTGATATTGTAAGATGTCTTATTGCTGAGTAATGTTTTCATTTTGGTTGTTTAGCACTAGGACACATACAGACCCTGTAGCGCGGTTCCTGGTTTTCCTAGCTACTACCACACATTTATTGCTTTTAGAATTTGCTACTGGGCTGCTATGAAGCTAGACCAGTGGGATTCTGCTTCATTATAGCTTAACCCGATTTTGTCCCCATCAGAGAATGATAACAGTAGATATTTTGGTCTAAAATGGAGACACCTTATTTTAAGCATGACCTTATTTTAAGCAGGTCCTGAGGTGATCAGTGATAAGCTTAGTATTTGTTTTGATGTTATTGTTGAGGCTTTTACATGGCATCAGCTTGTAGGTTTCCATCCCACCTGTTCAACAATATGCAGCTCTTACTCAGCAATAATGCCCGCACAAAAAGAATGTCGGTTATATTAATCATATTGTTGTTACTAGAGTGCCTATGTAAAAATAAAAAAATATGAAAAAGAAACTGGGAGTAGAATTTGATTCAATGGTAAATGTTCAGTTTTATGTTCAGGTGCACCATATTAGCACAATATCTTATCCTTCAAACATAAGATATTTGGGGATATCCCAAGCTTCAACCAAAGACAGTGACTACCCTGTGTATCCCCAGGGGATACTTTGCAAGAAACTATTGTGCTTGATCATACCCCAGTCCGCCAGGGGATGCTTCATAAGAAACCAAGTACCCTGAGCAATGGTTAGTGTAGGGGTTAGGGTTAGCTAAGTCCTTTCTGATTGGCTCAGGGTTCTGCTGAGTCTAAGGCAGACGACCATTTTTTCCCTCATTTCAGAAGTCCAACTTTCAATGCAGCCAGGGAAGCTATCAGGACAGGTGGGTGGGAGCCAATGGGTGGAGTAGATAGATGGCATCAATACGAAGAGATTGATAGTACAACAGAAGAAACCGGACATCAATATCATATTGAAAAATGCAACACATAAAGTCACAAAATTTTCTGAAATCGTCTGCAATGAAGCTTCTATGTAAATGTACTGTGGACTGAGCTTCATTGCCAAGATGGTTGTATACGATTCAGTGATAAGTCTATGGGGCGCTCAGGTGAGACGCTTTTTTTAAAGATATTCCACCACCTCCCACCTCACAGATTTGCATAATAGTAGAGGTATGCTGCATGGAACTGCATGAAATGACCCAAGATTCTTTGTCCGCGCGGAAACTGAAGCTAGTGGTGGACCAGGGGAGTCCTTGTCTTTGGATGAAGAATAAGACATCTTCTTGAAGCATAAGCTATTGCGCTAATGTGGAACCTCCTGCTATAGTGGTATTTAGAGTAATCATAGAGATTATAATTATTGTTCTGTATATAATTATCAATAATTTAATTATCAACGTCCTTTTATACGACTAGACCTACAATGAATGGTAAAGTGGTAGGCATCACCGAAGACCCAGGACATTCTTTGGAATTATTTGTTTTATGTTGGATCGATGAAACGTGTTTAATCTAGGTACACTATTAGGAACATCTGGATTAGGCCGTTGTGTTGGTGACAGAGACAAATGATGAGTGATTTACATCACAAATGACTCAGGGTCAGGGTGATTACATCGTTGCATTGATTGATTGAAATATTTAAGGTTTGAATCATTTCAGGAACAATGAATTTGTCAATTCTGAGAGCAGAAACGTATTCCTGGTTTAAAACTACCCTCAAATTGAAATGACAAAAGTTGACTTGTAAGAAGTGTAATTTTTTGGTAGGATTTTATTACAAATTACCTTTTCAGGAATTCCTGTTTTTCTGTATTAAGTTATATTAAATGCCTACAAAAAGTTGGCCAAGTCTTAGACGGGCATGGCAACCGGGAGGGGGGGAACATGCCCCCCCCTACTTTTGACCAACCCTGAAAAAGGTCAAACCTAAAAGGTCAAGCCAAAAGAGATCAAAATCCCCACTTTTGAAACTGCTTGCCATGCCCCTGTCAGATGTCCTGCTTTCGACTTACTAAGGAGTGGCATATCCAGATCTACAGTCAACTTTAATAAGGAGCATAGTAGCCCATCGCTGCAATTGTTAAAACAATCGTGGGTGTCATCGCATCATGTAGTTGTCAGTATGGGACAGGAATGGGGCGTAGGAAGCAAAATCTTCATTTGGGGGCCTAGGGGGCCAAACCCAACAAGCCTTAAACATCGGCCTTCAATCATGATGGGTCATATATAAGAATTGTATGGAAAAGTAATGTTAAAGCCCCCTTTAGTTCTGATTGGGTGCCAGGCCACTGTATCTCAACTTTCCATATTGGGTTATAGTGGAAAACCAAAGAAGAGCAAAAACGCTTAAAAGGCATATTTATTGACTTAAAGATTACACATGATATGACATGTGAGGGAAAAGGGGGACTATATATATATATATATATGTATGCGTATGTATGGGTATAGTATATATATACTGAGTAAATAAGGGGAAACTGTATATACAATAGCACAGTCCGGAAAGACCAATATAATAAAGGGGAAAGATACCGTTCAGATACATGAAATCATGTGGGAATCAAATAGATCTGGTACGCGGGCCACACAGTAAGTAATGAATATAATATATATACAGGGGTAGACACTAACGCTGGCCCGGGAGCCAATGGCCCGTAGTTATTGGTCCGGGCCCGTAGTTTTCTGCAAAATAGCATTCCTACGGGCCCGGGTGGCCCACAGGAGTATTTGGAAGACATTTAAAGAAAGTTTGCCTGACAATTATAGTCATGCAATATATCGTTGGAAAGAGGGAAATGTGCCCGAATCAATCATATTGATTTCAGTCTTTCATAGAACAATCAGAAATATTCATGTTTTTTCTCTTAAAGAAAACATAATTTTGACCATTGGCCCGCAGATCTTGGTCCGGGCCCGTAGTTTTCTAGAGCTATGGGCCCGGGTGGCCCACAGCTGAAAAAGTTAGTGTCTACCCCTGATATATGAATGAAGTCATATTGTCCAATAATAAGAGACTTGGCTATAATAAGAGTCAGAGCTCATTGGATTGAATATATTCGACGTGGGGTCAGGGCTTAGAACCCAAACAGGGAAGCAACACATAGAATAAGATCCAGGCTGAAGCAGCTGGTGGGGAAGATAACGGCGGGATAAATCCAGGTCAGGAGATAGACTTGAACGGTAGAGGCGAACAGGGAAACAAGGAACACGGCCCAGCGGCAGGAGGTAGTAGTACATAGAGATGAACCTCATCGTCGGGTGTAACCATAGACGGGCATAACATCTAGACAGGGAAGAAGCGACATGGGGGGTAGACAGGCAGCGGAGGCCGGCAACCAGGCCCTATACACGGTATGGTCATGGACCGGGTCTGCCTAATCACCGAACGGATGGTCATGGACCAGGGCTGCCTAATTGATGATCGACGAAAGCTGAAGTAGGGCCGCCTAATTGAAGATCGATGAAGGTTGGGCGAGCAGACTGTGGTCACGGGGGGAGGCAGCCTAGCCATTGATCCATAGGGGCTGTAACAAGAAATAAAGAGAATATAAGTTGGGGAGGGGAGAAGCGCAGTCAGTTACCAGTGAGCATTTGGGGAGTACGATCGAGAAGACCAGATGGCATTGTGTAACTCCTGAGGAGTATGTGTGTGGTACATAGTGATATATATATTACATTATGGAATATTGAGAACTAATGGAATAGTGTGGAGATATCACGGTCATTTACTGATTGTGTCCAACTGGAGATAGTAATGGAGATGGTAATACAATATACTGGAATTGTTAGTATGGAACTAGAACAACAACTATCTAGACTTGCCGATCTGATGAATTAGGAATTGATCGTATGTTTATATCCTGGAGCTGTGGTAATAGCCAAAGATTGATGAATAGATTGCTCCTGGAGTTCTCTTGAGGTCGGAATATAAGGTCAACCGATATAATGGAGAAGTGTATAGATCGACGATAGAACACGTTAAAAGGTATTGTGACGATAAACAGCAATGTACACGAGATCGGATTGAATGTATTTATTGGTCAAACGGACGACGACTAGTACTTCCGGATTCATATAGAAGAATCCTGCTAGATACTTATATGAATACCTTGCCTATTTTAAGGCCGTCTCATATGATTATTGGTGCAAGCCCTGGAGCAAACTGACACTAATGAAATACATATCTCTATATATGTATGGAGAAGGCTGTGATTGGGATATAACCTGTGAAATTGCTCTATGTTTGGTATAATATCAACAATACCATAATAAACTGGATCTCACTACCCTTGCGTTATCTTTGGGCGGAAGCCTACCTCTGACTAGTTTACCCCGCAGAGTAGTAGCAAGTAAGACGGATGTTGAACCCCATTTAAATATAATTATGAAAACACTATATTCCTATAGGACATTAACTATAGCCCAATATATGGGAAAGGTAAATTTTGGGAATTTTGGTGTTTTACATTATAAGGTTGTGCTACGATTTTTAGGGGGCCCAAACATATTCAGGTCCCCCCCTCCTCTGTGATTGGGGGGAGGGGGGAGGCGGGTCTGCAATTCTACAGTTTCACTATAATGGCTTAATCTAAGCAATTTCCCCTACATAGTTTAAAGCAAGAACAATGAATAAACTGAGAATAATGAATAATCAGGGACAGGCCCAGGAATTTGAAAAGGGGCATCCACTAAACACCAAAGTACCAAAAAGCATATGTCCACGCCTCGCGGCCGGTTAAAATATAAGAAAAATCTTTTGAAATAATTCCTAAAGACCGGGGGGGGGGGGGGGTCCGGACCCCTGCAGGAACTCCCCTCTGGATCCGCCCATGATAAATAGGTATAACTGCTCCCTCTCTGACCCTGTTACAATCTAGAGCGGACCACAGTAAGGATGCTGCCACCTACAGGCCATTTCTAGAACCTATATCAAAATCGTTCTGACAACATGCATCAGGGAAAATGCCTATTTTTAGGGTAGAACTATAGTTTTACAATTATGTCAGTTTTCCTTATGGATTCTATGACACAAAATGAACCCTCAGTATATTTCTGTTGGCTTAACAGTATGCTCCTAATTTATGATAAGCTGTCAAAGAAACATGACATTTTTACATGAAATATGAAAGTTTAAGTTTGAGACCATACCATGGCCAGATGATTATCTCATACTATGTAAGATATATTGTATATGCTGGAATGGCTACACGACTATCCTTAGAAATATTACCCATAAAGGCAAGACAACATGTGATGATCCTAGGAATCCTAGTGTAACCCTTATTAAATTGCCACTTTCAAACTATATATTGTCAAATTACTTGGATTCATTTTGATAATGTGACTTAGTGTCATTTATCACAATATTGCGCTAAGTTAAACTTACCTACCGGTGAAAAAAAGTCTCAGAAATTCCTCATAGATCCTGAAATATCCACTGAAAGGTGAGTTTGGCTTAGGTGGAAGATTTACCCAAATAGGATTGAGGAGGGACCAGTGTAGGCCAGAGTCACTGGGGCAGTTTAGCCTCGCAGAGCAAACATACCACAGAGCACCAATTTTCAACTTTTCTTGAGCCAGTGTTTTAGTTCCAGATCTTGCCACTCTATTATGTTACATAGACAGGTGGCACTGCAATCACCTAGCTCTACACTGCAGTGAAAGGATGCATCCCACCTGTATACAGGTAGCCCTAGTTGCGGAGTTACCTATATTTTTCTTTAATAGGCCAATAGTTAATTAATTTCTATGAATCTAATAGGTCAACACATTATATAGGACCGTATGACCACATATGCTGTCCATACAGTGTAGACCTAGCCGATCGCAGCACCACTGTATGTGTATAATAATGGAGTGGTAGAATCTGGAACTAAAACACTGGAGCTAGGAAAGTTGAAAATTGGTGCTCTGTGGTCTATGTACTCTGCGAGGCTAAACTGCCTCAGTGACTCTGGCCTACACTGGTCCTTCTTCAGTCCTAATTGGGTGAATCTTCCACCCAAGCCGAACTCACCTTTTTGAGAATATATCAGGTACTATGAGGAATTTCTGAAGAATTCTTTCACTGGTAGATCGATTTGACATAGCACAATATGTGATAAATCATGTTGAGGAATATTAGCTTAATAAATTTAAGTAAGTCCACACTTTGTAGTTTGAAAATGGCAATGTGGTGAGGGTAACACTAAGTCTCCTAGAATCACCAGACCCCCTCCTATAGCTATGAGTCAGACTTTTAATGATAGGCATGGATTTACTCAAACAATTACAAGAGATCTTACAGCTTATGAGATAGTCATCTGGTTTTAATCTTGTCTCAAAGTTGAACTTTCACATTCCATGTCAAAATGGCATATTTCTTTGAAAACCTGTGATAAATCAGGAACTTGCATTTCAACCACTAGCATTACACAGAAAATGCTGTTTGTTTCATAGAATGTGCCGCAAAACAGAATAGTCTGTAAAATGAAGTATTTATGTAGTATTCTGGATATTTCTGCCCACATGTCGGAAGGCGTTAGAGATGAGAGGTTCCAGGTTTATCCAGTAGGGTGCAGCACCTTACCTGTCGCACCCCCGAGGGTGTGAGGCAGGCATAAGCAGCAGCATTCCGATGTCAGTATGCGTCTAATACATGCCTATTTCTTTAATACCTTCAGTTTACCTAATTCTCTTCTTCATAGTTAATAATTAAATGCCAACACTGTTTCATTATGGCCTAATCAGAGCAATTGTGCAGACCCTTATTTACATCTGTATACTGAGAGCAGAAGTTATTGGTTAGATGCAGGCCTCTCGTTTTCGACAAAAAACTAGTTTTTGGTCAATCTTTTGTAAGAAAAGTGCATGCAGTTTCAGCTCTCCTTTAGCCAACAAAGGTCTTAGGAAAGCGTCTCACCCGGCCCTCCCATAGGTGTGGCATTCCCAGTAAACAAGAAACGTTATACAACATTTCATAACGTTATATACATTTCATAACGTTATATTAATATAACGTTTCTCTGAGGCTCCTTACTATGGTATTTTAAGTTTTAAAACGTTATTTTGACGGAAAATAACGTTTTTTTCTTTGTTAGCTGGGATTGCGCTGTATATGACAATGCGGTTGACGATGCCATGTCCACAGCACATTACATAGTAGTCATCATAGCAGAGAATTTGGATAATTTTTGTCATTTTTCAATATATTTTAATCTGATTTCCCTAGCTGCCATGAAAGGCAGGACATTTAAATTGATGGAAAATTTGGTTAGAGGGCGGCTCCCTTAGACTCAGCTATCTTCTTCAAACCTATCCCAGCAGGATTGGTAGAACTCAAGGTTGTTTCCCTCTGATACTACAGAGGACACCACATTATAGGCACTGCCCCAATAGGCGTAGTTTAGCATCCGTTTTTCGCAGCAAATGCCTTTTGACTTGTCAAAAATTCCTAGTTCAAGGTGCAGGGTTGTAATTGTGCTAACTTTAAACGGTGGCATGCCTGAGCACTTCAAAGTCTATCATTTCAAGTTTGAGTCATAACTCGAGGTTAAAGCATGAACCCAGTGGAATACTCACCAAAGTGTCATTTTTAAACGACACTGTTGCATTTACTTGGGACAGATATAGCCTTTATATCACTACTTGTGATTTATCGAGTTTATACAACTTTTGAATAATCCTTTATTGGGCTATGTTACAACTGTCTTCCAAGAAAACAATTTGCAAATATTCCTTAAATATTCGGGTGAAGTGGAAGATGCAACCCTGATCTCCACAGACCTTCTCCAGAAACATTTTAACTCAGTTGTTCAATGTAATCTCTTTATTCTTTACATATGTACAATAATCTTACTAAGACAAGGGGATTGCTGACATGCTTTTTTTCGCCTTACCATTCTTCGATCGGCATACTTTCGCTAGGACTTAACGGCGCAATTTCCTGTACCAGTAGGCTTATCAAGGCGGTTTAACATGATAGATATTAAATGTAGTCTATAGGTTCAAGTCTACCGTTGTTCTCAGATATTGTAGAGTATCGATTCCCTTTGTTCAAACCCAAATAAGGTCACAAGAAAGACCTTCTGAACGTGTGACTATGTTCATGCATCACGATTATAGGGTATTTCATTCCACTAGTATTCGTTTATTAAAGACTCGATAATACAAACCGATAACTTATCAATCAACGTATTCTCTTTTTGCCTTTCTCATAGATATCAAGCAGACAAGAGGGTCAAGCGTGGTAACTGTCGCTCTCCACATAAAATAAATTCAATATCTTTCATAGCAGTTTCAATCCTTTCACTCTCTAAAGCGCACACTCCAAATTCTTATGTTCAGTTCTTTTTCACTATGGTCATTTTCTTGCGGCTGTGTTGCTTCTCTATGGGCTTCATTGTGGAGTACACCTCAGACATGATGTCTTGTGTCTCATCTTCATTGATGGTGGTTCTGTACTCATGCATGAGGTCATGTTTCAGCCACGGCTTCTTGCCCCGGTTAATATTCTTTTGACGCTTCTCGCTGATTGGTGGCAAAACGGCACCCCTCAGGTCTTTCCGCTCCCAGCGGTCGTGCCATGGGATGGGGTTTAGTGGTACCTAGCGGGGAAAGGAGTATTGCATCAAAATTTAATCAATTTAGATACTGTAAATACATGTATATATTCCCTCAATACAGAGGCTGCTTTAGTTTGTTAAGTATCTAAGGATAACACTGCTATTATGGTTTAATAAAGGTATTATAATATGTAAGGCAATCAATGGCATCTGTCGCTCTCTTACTTAAATAAACTTCACATTTCTTTACAGGATTTTCAGATTTTCAGATTTTGTTTTACACGAGATATAGCTATGCTGTAAAACTGTGCCTATTAAAACTAACCTGTCTACAAGTCAATTTTGTTGGCTCTTTGAAATAATATATTTCATAAAGTGTATTTTAATATGTCTTAGGAAAAATATAAAAGCAGGAGTAATATTTCTTGGCAAATGTAAAAGCGATTGAAATCTTAAAAGGTGGATTATGAGGTTCGCCACCTTCCCTTACCACGAGTTGATTGACGGGGACGGGTGCGCCAGGCGGGTGTGGCACAGGCTCCATGTCGAAGGGGAAGGTGGAAAACTCATGCGGGGCGTCCCGAAGGTAGAAGAGCGACTCGTCCAAACGTTGCTCTAACCGGAGCACCTCGATCTTCTGTATAGTCGGGTTATACATCTCATACATGATCTCCACTCCTATTGAGAAAGAGAGGGCGTAATAACTTTAAAAAGTTCTGTAGGATGGGCAAATAAGTTAAAGGCAATTAAACAATAATTGTATACATAATTTTCTAGTAAATAGAAATATTGCCCAAGATTTAGAGGCATACTTAGTTTTACATTGAAAAAATCAAACATAAAACGTATTCAAAATTCGCTTCTTTTTTCGTTCTTCTGGAACCTTTGTCAGGGTGTATATATATTACATTTTAGCGCTAACTTGAACTTTAACAGCAACAAATTTCTCCCAAAATAGACTGGGTTTAGATCTATCACTATCCCCATTCCGAATACCTGTAATATTACTTGCGTACACTAATTTCCAAACCGTAGACCATAGGCTAATCGAAGAACAAGTAGCAAAGTGGTTAGGTGGGATAGATCAGAAAAATTTGCCATTGGGGACAAAATATGCTCGGAGGTCTAAGGGTAAGGCAGGGACTGGGGGGATGCAATTTCTGATTCCTCTGGCTCCACCAGTGGGGGACGGGTAGGGCCTAGATCTAAACATGAAAGTCATCCAATTTCCTAGAAAACCCTGGTATGAGATGTAACATATATAGTAGGCTAGTCCTACACAAAAGACAAATAGAAAAAAGCAAAGAGTAAAATTCTAATTCAATTTTGATTTAATTAGCGGTAGGCCTAGGGCCTAGGGGGACTATATTTTGAGCCACTCGTCTGAATTCATCATAAATCATGCATAATGTAACGATGGTAAAGGGCCTAGCACATTAATTAAAGCACCTATACATATTAGGCCACACTAAAAAAAAAAGTTGGTCAAAGGATTTCACTTTTCAAAAAATGGTGCGAGCGAGCGAATTTTTTTTTTTTTTAACCAGCCTCCAACAAAAGTTCTTAGTGGACCCCTAACATAAAAATTTATTGGTTGATCTAGGGGAATTACTGGAAGAAAATTTGAAAAAAAAAAAAAAAATCTCAATTTTGAAAAAATGAGGCGAGCGGAATCCATTGACAATTTTTTTTTCAAAAAAACAAACAAAACCCATTTCCGAAAATAAGGTGCGCGAAATCCATTGATCAACTCTTTTTTTTGGTGTGGCCTTATATAGTAATTATCAGGCCCCTGAAGCCCTACCTGAGGCATACAAACGCTACCACTATTGCGCATCACTTAAATTTTATTCCGAAAGAAGTCTTGTTGTCCGACTGCTGCTGGCTCCACCTTGTGTATTTGAGAGACAACTCTCCAGCAACAAGGCGTGAGAGCCGCCATAGTGGATTACAATCTAATCTAATCTGCTGCCATCAGGCTTTCTAATGGCTTGATGAGGAATAACTGATGATAAGTGATATTAAATAGTGTTCCTTTAATACATGTACACGGATATTTTTCATGGATAGACGGTAGGTTACCATTTCTAAGCCAATCTGCCT
The DNA here is from genome assembly GCA_947462335.1 of Harmothoe impar. Classification (NCBI taxonomy): domain Eukaryota; kingdom Metazoa; phylum Annelida; class Polychaeta; order Phyllodocida; family Polynoidae; genus Harmothoe; species Harmothoe impar. The sequence goes on from OX381708.1 coordinate 41,782,668, forward strand.
CAACATGTCCATGTCGAGTATCACAAAATGCACCTATTATCGCCCCTGACATGGCCATGCAAATACCCTTCAAACCACGAATTTACATCAAGTCATCTCGCTTATTATAGGCAGTTATCTAGATAAGACCCTTAGCTATTCTCCCCTGCAGCGTGGATGCTGCTGTTATCCTCTTATTTTGGACTCTATTGAAGGGGATGGGCGGAACTACACGGTCATGGTGAAGAGAACAAAATGGCGTGTCAAATTGACATTTCTGATAAAAAAGCCTGAACTATCCAGCAGTCTATCTACATGCTCTAGTTAGTAATGGATATCGAATTTTAGAAAAATAGCAACAGCAATCTCTCTAGGCATAAACTGCAACCTTATTTAAGTGATATCTTGTGTGCAAATGGGTAGATGGAAGACATTTCTATGTTATTCACCTAGCCCCGACATCGATTTTGGCACTTTTCCAACCAAAATCACTAAATTGGCAATATCTTTCAAGTTCTTTTTTTTAGGGACATGACTTTTTTTTTCAATATTCAGGTGAGGAAGGGGCAATTTTTAAAGCAAGAATAGGTAAGATGGGTGCTATATTTCGAAAGCTATGGTAAATTGAAAAACCGGCAAGGTGCATAACTATAAGCTACGTCGACCCAGATGGTAGGGATGTAGCATAGTAGAACTTTGTACTGTAGTAGAGTCTGGGACCTCCTCGCTAATTAGAATTCTGTATACTATGAATATGACAATGGTGAAAGACAGCACATAACAATGATGTTACCTTGGCCGTCTACAACATTCCTGAGGATGAAGTGTCCTTTCAGCATTACGTCGCCTCGGTCGATGCAGATACCAACAAATCTGTTCTTCTTTCCAGGGGCATATGGATCTGATACTGTCACTCCCAAAACGCTTCCTGAAGCAAGAATACCACGATGTATACTTAGAGATAATCATTTAAGAACGATTTAAAAAGAAAATCCAAATTGATGATTGCATCTAATCCTAGCATCGGTGCTTTGCTGCTAGCACACCTACAGAATGAATGGCATCCACATATTTTGTTCATGTATCACTGTGTTTAAACTTTGTGTCGGGGAAATTCAAAAACAACATGGAGGTTCATGAATTTTGCACAAATCATGCAGTGCAATAAATTGCTCACCGACATAGAACTCTGGTATATCTACAACAGCTCGTCGGCGCATCATGTCTCTTCGCTGCAGCATCTCGGCAATGCGGTCCCTATACTGGACGTCAGCCAATGGCAGAAATTCGGGGTACACATATCTGAATAACAATTGGTCATCAATTACATACTACACATAGGCGCGTTGAAATATAGACATTTTCCATTAGTAATTGCATGTTTTACACACTAGTTATCACCACTCTGCCTATGCGTTGTCAGATCTCAGAAGAAACACTAAGCCTAAGGAAGGTACCGTACCAGGTAAGCAGGAAACCCAAACACCATTCTTTTGTGAGAAGACAGTAGTTGTTGGTCAATATTTAACAATACTACCAGCATATGCTACCAGGTATTCTAAATGTTAATTACTAAATGACAATAAACGATTTAAAATCAAATATACCAAATTCACAAAACATACTTGTAATCTCTGGGTGCTTCCAGTGGCGGCTGTGGTTGTCTTCTCTCCCTGTCATGGTTGAGGACCGACCGCCTATGTCTTTCTATAAGTGAATTGTGGAGTGTACCAGACGGACGTATTTGTATGTGGGATACTGAAATAAAGGAGAAATTCCGGTACCATTTTAATAACTTTTGGTCATCATAGTTTATACATCGATACACCATTGGCATTGGTAAGTGAGTGCTCATTTTTTGACAACTGGGGCGGGGGGGCTTTTTCACACTCCTCCCTAGATGTTATTGAATATTGTCAGCCCCCCCCCCCCCCGTGCCCCATTGTAGCATAGTACCGCCTGACCTTTTCGCTTTAAAGGTGAATTGCCCCTGCCCCCACCCCGAATAGTAAGTACTCCTAAAGGGCCTAATACAGCTGCCCTAATAGCATATTCATATTGAAATGATGAAATTGGTCAAGGACAATGCCAGGGTTCAGGGGTTGACCCTAACTTTTTCAGCTGTGGGCCACCCAGGTCCGTAGCTACAGAAATCTATGGGCCCGCATTTTCAGGTGTGGGCCCGGGGGAAAAAAATTTCAAAGAGAAAGTCAATATTTTCCTGATTTATCTATGTTATTAAGATGAAATCAAACTGGGTCTTTTGCTCTAATTTTCCTCTTTTAAACGGCATAGTATTACATGCCTATACCTGTTAGGTATATTCCCCTCAAACATCTTGCAAAATTCCCTGTGGGCCACCGGGGCCCATGAGATTGAGAAGGTAATTCTGTAGAAAACTACGGGCCCGGATCCAAAATTACGGGCCATTGGGCTGGCTCCCGGGTCAGCGTAAGTGTCTACCCCTGGGATTGATTTTTTTAGGGTGTGTTCATTTATTAATTACAAGGGGGGGTGGTGAGATTTCGCGCGGAGGGGCGAGAGTGCGTGGAACGTTTTGTGTCCCCCCCCCCCCTCGCCGAAGGCGACGCAAATTTTGCTTTTGCTAAAAAGGGGCTTCAATTTTTACCCCCCCCCCCTCAAGAAGGGTCAGAATTCTTTACGCCCCCCCCCCCTCAGGAGGAGTCGGAAATTTGTACGCCCCCCCCCCCCCTGTAACTAATAAACCAACACTCCCCTAACTTAAGCCCTCGTCTTCCCAATTAAAATTTGTCACTTTAATAATTAATTAGCCATCTGACCTGTCCTGCAATCTCTAATTGGGGGGGGGGGCGGGTGGCGCAATAGCCCGTAGCCTGCATAGGCTAGCCTATGGTCAGTCTACGCGTGACCGGCCAGGGAGTGGGACGGTGAGTCAGTGACGGTGGGACTGGGGAGTGGGGTAGGCCTAGTCTGTACGTGCCAGACCATTTACAACAGCAAGGCTGTGTTATGGTCTGGCGTGGTTCCGTTGACAAATCGACTGAGGAACTCTCTTAGGTGGAGGGGAGGAAGGGCATACCTGGTACCGACTGGAATACACAACTAGTTCAGCCTTATCGAAGGAAAAGCCAAATCTATTTTTGTTCCTCCAGTACAGGAGAGTGGTTCCCGCCCACACTGCACTGACAGGAGTGAAAATCGGTAAGGCTACAGTAAAATTGCTCTGAAATAATAAGTATTGGCCATCTGAACTCTAAAGTGGGTGGGTTGTGTAGGGAAAATGTCAGGCTCAAGTTCAAGTTTCAAGGTTTTTATTTTGTCCTGGGAAAAATACAGTCATCGGTTCAGATGGTCTTCCCCGTACATACCCAGGGGGGGTTTCCATGGATGTAAAATTCTGACCCCACAGTACACAGATCAGTAATCAAGAGATGCAGTTATTAAATTTAAAGTTTTACATCCATTCTCAACCAACTTGGGTTACATTCTTCCATATATCCAAAAGTGAACTACTGACATGAAAAAGGTACATCGCTTATTATTACTACAATCTTTTGGTAACTGTATCATTTAACCTGTCATACACCATTCACACAAATGAGGAGGGGAGGAGGGGTACAGCCAGGAGTCCAATAGAGGGAGGAGGCTATGCAGGGCCATTAGAAAAATGGAGAAATTCCGAGTATTAGAGGCCGAAAAAGGTGTGCAAAGTCTGTTCACCGGAGTTGGTGAACAAGACTTCCTTCACTATTTGAAGCCAAACTGGCCGAACTCTAGTCAGGGCCCCCATCAGATCGCGGTCCGCAGCGACGAGTTCAGATTACTAAGGGAGGGTTCATTATTTATGGCCGGGGGGGGGGGGTGAGCATTTGAGGGGGGGGCAAATTTCTTTAGGGGCATTCAAAGGGGGGGGGCCTTTTTTTTTTACCCTATTCTTAGGGGGGGGGGGCCTTTTTTAGTCGCGAATTTAGTATGTTGAAATGGCGCGAATTTTGGTAACAGCCTGTGTTATATTTTACCAAATTATGTCAATATTTTCAAAATTTTCTAAAATTTCCCTCAAACTCCCAGCAAATTTCTCACTGCATCACTTTTGACACTCAGAATAGCCAACCGTTTTGTCAGTCTTCAAAAACGTGCCGGCCTCATGTAAGCACTCAGGGTATGGGAGCTTCCAATTTATAAGCACTGGGGCCCTTAAACTCAACGGTATGTAAGTCGAGTGTCTGAGGTTTGACTATTATTGCTCACCAGCGAGTATCATGAGACGTTTACACTAAAACACCTTAAGAATGGATGTATTTGTTCCAAGGTAGTAAATTGAAGGTAAAAAAGTGCCCATGATTAAATGCATACAATTAGTAGACACTAACATCGTTTTTGTAATAAAGTTGAAAACGATCCAGGGTGAGGGGGGGGGGGGCGCTTTTTTTTCAACCTATTCCGAGGGGGGGGACCTTTTTTTTTCAACCTATTCCGAGGGGGGGGGCCAATTATTTTCGACGTATTCGATTTGCCAAACGCTCACCCCACCCCCCCTGCCATAAATAATGAACGCTCCCTAAGGCCACTTAAAAAAATAAAATGGTTTCTCATCACCGCGCGCATCATAAAAATCACCTTTTGAGGAAAACTTTTTTTTTTTTTTTTTGCAAATTTTTCATGAAAAATATGATAAAAATGGACAAATATTAGGTTATTTGGTATCAAATCAAAGCTAATACTGCCAGTAATGCAGTAGGATAGAAATAACTTGAATTTTCCCTACTTTTAAAGAACCATAAATTCTTAACTACTAAAATGTGAATTTTGGTCATGAAAAAGGTATATCATCCCATACATTTTAACCCGCGAGTAAAAAAAAAATAATTAAAATTAAAAAGCCTCCCTCGTCAAATTTTTCAGACCTTGGTGATGAGAAACCACTTTTTTTTTTTGAGTGGCCTAAGTAGATGAACTAGTCAGACTAGTAGTCTACCTATCAGGCGCCGTTCCTGCCAACGAAGTTACGCGTAGCTTTAAGTTACGCGTAACTATCACGTAGCTCGTTATATACATTTAAACAATAAGTATCGACTAGATTCTTCATGATGAATCGGGAAATATGTTATTTTGTTCATAGTTTATCCATTAAAAGGACCAAAAACGGCAAAAGTATTTAGATTAGGGGAAAAATAAAACATTGACCACGGCCCAAGCTGGCCCCTCCACACTACTCCACACGGGACAACATCAACAACCGAGTATTTTTCTTGAATTTGAAAATACATGTGTTCTGTCAACTAATGTAAGTACCACCGATACAACACTTAGATATTTAGAATCATGTTTGCTCATCTTTATATCGACAGAGTGATTTATTCACTTTATATCGCTAGAAATTAAAATTTCGGGCGACGTTGCTACAATTTAATTACGCGTAGCTACATATGTCACGTGATCAAAATGGTGGTCTCTGATTGGCGAGTCAGGGCTGCGCGTAACTTAAAGGTTACGCGTAGGGGGTTGGCACTAACGGCGCCTGATATCTACCAGTAGTGGCAGTAGGCCTACTGGGAGCCGAGCCCGAGGTGGAAATCGACTCATCGTCATAGCGTTAATACGGTGTGTTATATGATATTGACAAGTCTACTACCCAGAGAAGCAATATTATTCCTAATTCATCAGTTATGAAACTATGCATATTTACACTTACAAGCTTGGGGTTTCAATTTTATCGTGCTCAGTCGCATGCCGAACCGACTGGAGGCCGCCATTTTGTCCTTCACGCCTGCAGATGCGCGATCAGGACTATTTTGCTCAAAAATCTCCTGTAATAGATATTACAGTTTGTCCATCAATAAAAAGCTTATTTTATTAACTTTAATTAAGTTTGTATGATAATATAAATGTACAGAATTTCTTAGACATTTATTTTATAATTTTGTTGTGGATATAAATACTTAAGTACGTAAACATCTCTTCGCGCGCCAGCTACGTTGTTTACATCCGGTTGAGTAATCTTGGAGGAAATCTTCACACGAACTTTGAAGAAATCACCCAAATACAACAAGAATCAACGTTGAACGACTGGTAATAGGCATTTTGCTATAGGTGAAGAATATATCTGATAATTATTTAAGTCTTTGCTCGAGTATCTGTGAACAAATGACCAAAGTTTCAACCTCAGTCAGTGGTCAGGTCAGTCACTCAGTCACAGTGGCAGTGGCAGTGGCTCGGCACACTACCGTAGACCGCAGACTGCCCAGTGACAGTGGTTACAGAAGATTGGCACCCCTCATCATGAGCGGCTATGTCATAGCTTTCCAATGATACCCTAACCTAGATTCTAAGTAAAAGAATAAGGTCAGAAACTCAAATTAGGCCTGAGGATTATCGGCGCTAGCGCGGCACCCGTTTATGCAAGTCCCTACGTGACAGTCACAATGCCCCTGACACGGCCACTAACTTAGTTTGGCACTACCACTCAGACTCGTCTCAGGGTCAGTTTCAAAACACAAGCCTAGGACTAGGTCTAGGCCTATCCCTAGACTAGGCCAGGGACAAGCCAATTTTAAGACCTAATGTAGACCCTCCGTCCCCAAAGACAGTTTGAGCCTCTACGATCTGCACCTTAAATGCGCACAGCTAGGCACAGGGGAAAAAAATGGCAGTATCTGTAATGTGGTTTAAAGCAATCTAAATAGTTAGGTGGCATGATGGGGAGTATTTATCTTTTGGAATTTTGTTTCTAACCCTACTAGATCCTGAGATTTTGTCATTTGAAGATCCGTGTTATCAGCATTTTGCCACTATAGAAGATAGTGTTATCTAGAACCCAAAAGTGGAATCTGGAGCATGATATCAGATAATGGATGGATTTTGGTGCCCTGATATAGCATTATGCTTGTCCCTGTAAAACTGTTCCTATTTATTATTTATTGATACAATAAAAAGATTTATATCAGATATATTTTAGGTCACATTTCCGTGACCTTGGCGTATGCGACCTGCCACAAGGGCAAGGTCGTGACCTACTTCTCCGCCTTACAGTGAAATTGCCATAAAAACCTATATAATTCACTGCAAAAGTAATTATTTTGAGTTAGTTCAATAAATAGGCCTATATTAATACAAGCTTTAACTTCATAACATTGATATGCAAAATAAAAAGGTCAATTAAGGACCCAAGGTCAAGGTCGATCTTAAGGTCAATTTACCGATATCAGTATAACTTGGCAAGTTATGAACGGATTTTCATGAAATAAAAATTCAACATCTGAATCTACATGGATAAGCATAATGCTTTACCAGGATACCAAAATCCATCCATTATCTGATATCATGCTCCAGATTCCACTTTTGGGTTCTAGATAACACTATCTTATATAGTGGCAGATTGTTGATAAAACAGAATATTCAAATGACAAAAGCTCAGGATCTAGTAGGGTTAGAAACAAAATTCCAAAAGTTAAATCCTCCCCATCATACCACCTAATAACATGTATTTAGATCACTTTAAACCACCTTACAGATACTGCCATTTTCCCCCTGGTGTCAATCCAACATGGCCGAAATCCTGATAATGGTCCCTCTGTCCACAACCTACTAAATCTGAATTTCATTTTGGAAATATTTGGAAGCAACCTACAATCACAAAACTTGGAAATCATATAAAGGAGATATGGTTATTTCAGATAAACTACTCTTCCAAATGCCACATCTCATAGTTTTCAAGATGGAACTTTCATAATTTACCTAATATTTAGGGAAAAATCCGAAATTGAAAATTTAAGTCCAGCATCTAGTGTTTGGGGTTTTCTTAATCCCCTGGTTCTCAGCTTTAAAATGCTACCACAGTGACATCACTGATGCAAAAATAAAGCATGCAAATGAGGAATCCCTAGAGGGGGAATTCCCAGTGGATTTCTCCTCTGTTGACACCTTCCCACACTCTGCGCACACAGTGGCGCCCCCAACGGGATTCCCTGTACCTAGCACAGCGCCCGCGTATCTGCCACTAATGGCACTATACTATTTGGGCAATGTTCAAAATGATGGTTTTGGCACTTTCCCTCCATGGATTTTACTATCTAACAAAAACAGTTCACTGATTTCGAATATGTTGTCAGGGGTGTGAAATCTCCCCGTATATGCGGAATTCCGAAGTCTCCGGAGCAAACACTGCCCAATCCGAATACTAGTACCTTAGGGTGCGTGGACACTTAGGGCGCAGACACTTAGGGTGCATGAAAATGGACACATAGGGTGCAGGGACACTTAGGGTGCAGAGGGCAGGACACTTAGGGTGCAAAACAATGGACATGTAGGGTGCAGAGACACATAGGGTGCAAATCACAAGACACTTAGGGTGCAAGTATTTTGTCATAAAGGCATTATCTATTTATCCATATACAAATCATATATTGTACAAAGGTTTAGTTATTGTAACTTTCCATATAATAGCGCTCACACCTGCTAGGGTAGGGGGCGGCCTTTGTACCTGGCATCACCAGGGTGGGAGGGGCAGGGTGAGGCCATATTTTGCTTCAAAATAAATAGTATTTATCGTACGCCCTCCATCCCAAAATCGTACCATACTTTAATTGTCTCCAAAATCGTGACATTTGAGCCTTAGTTCTAGTCCTAAAAATGCCCCAAAAAGGGGGGGGGCGCTTATTAGGGGGAGGGCGCTTATTACGTCGAATCTAAATACTTTGCACCTTATGTGTCCTATAATTTGCACCCTAAATATAGTCCACAATACTTACAATTTGCACCCCAAGTTTTGATAAATTTCTCCCACAATTTACAATTTACCATTGCTTAAAGCATCTAAATACTTTGCACCCTATGTGTCCTATAATTTGCACTAAATGTCTCTGCACCCTAAGTGTCCTGTGTTTGCACCCTATGTGTCTCTGCACCCTACATGTCCATTTTTATGCACCCTAAGTGTCTGCACCCTAAGTGTCCACGCACCCTAAATGTCTGCACCCTAAGTGTCCTTGCACCCTAAGTTACCAGTTACCCCCAAGAATACTAGTACCTTAGGGTGCGTGGACACTTAGGGCGCAGACACTTAGGGTGCATGAAAATGGACACATAGGGTGCAGGGACACTTAGGGTGCAGAGGGCAGGACACTTAGGGTGCAAAACAATGGACATGTAGGGTGCAGAGACACATAGGGTGCAAATCACAAGACACTTAGGGTGCAAGTATTTTGTCATAAAGGCATTATCTATTTATCCATATACAAATCATATATTGTACAAAGGTTTAGTTATTGTAACTTTCCATATAATAGCGCTCACACCTGCTAGGGTAGGGGGCGGCCTTTGTACCTGGCATCACCAGGGTGGGAGGGGCAGGGTGAGGCCATATTTTGCTTCAAAATAAATAGTATTTATCGTACGCCCTCCATCCCAAAATCGTACCATACTTTAATTGTCTCCAAAATCGTGACATTTGAGCCTTAGTTCTAGTCCTAAAAATGCCCCAAAAAGGGGGGGGGCGCTTATTAGGGGGAGGGCGCTTATTACGTCGAATCTAAATACTTTGCACCTTATGTGTCCTATAATTTGCACCCTAAATATAGTCCACAATACTTACAATTTGCACCCCAAGTTTTGATAAATTTCTCCCACAATTTACAATTTACCATTGCTTAAAGCATCTAAATACTTTGCACCCTATGTGTCCTATAATTTGCACTAAATGTCTCTGCACCCTAAGTGTCCTGTGTTTGCACCCTATGTGTCTCTGCACCCTACATGTCCATTTTTATGCACCCTAAGTGTCTGCACCCTAAGTGTCCACGCACCCTAAATGTCTGCACCCTAAGTGTCCTTGCACCCTAAGTTACCAGTTACCCCCAAGAATACTAGTACCTTAGGGTGCGTGGACACTTAGGGCGCAGACACTTAGGGTGCATGAAAATGGACACATAGGGTGCAGGGACACTTAGGGTGCAGAGGGCAGGACACTTAGGGTGCAAAACAATGGACATGTAGGGTGCAGAGACACATAGGGTGCAAATCACAAGACACTTAGGGTGCAAGTATTTTGTCATAAAGGCATTATCTATTTATCCATATACAAATCATATATTGTACAAAGGTTTAGTTATTGTAACTTTCCATATAATAGCGCTCACACCTGCTAGGGTAGGGGGCGGCCTTTGTACCTGGCATCACCAGGGTGGGAGGGGCAGGGTGAGGCCATATTTTGCTTCAAAATAAATAGTATTTATCGTACGCCCTCCATCCCAAAATCGTACCATACTTTAATTGTCTCCAAAATCGTGACATTTGAGCCTTAGTTCTAGTCCTAAAAATGCCCCAAAAAGGGGGGGGGCGCTTATTAGGGGGAGGGCGCTTATTACGTCGAATCTAAATACTTTGCACCTTATGTGTCCTATAATTTGCACCCTAAATATAGTCCACAATACTTACAATTTGCACCCCAAGTTTTGATAAATTTCTCCCACAATTTACAATTTACCATTGCTTAAAGCATCTAAATACTTTGCACCCTATGTGTCCTATAATTTGCACTAAATGTCTCTGCACCCTAAGTGTCCTGTGTTTGCACCCTATGTGTCTCTGCACCCTACATGTCCATTTTTATGCACCCTAAGTGTCTGCACCCTAAGTGTCCACGCACCCTAAATGTCTGCACCCTAAGTGTCCTTGCACCCTAAGTTACCAGTTACCCCCAATCCATCCACGTCGCTACGCTATGTTTCATAGGGATTTGCCTGCGTTTGCTCTGGAGACTACGGAATTCCGCATTTTCTATGTCCCAGAGGATCATTCCTGTGATTCATCTAAATTTGCTGAGAAAATGAAAAGTCATTTATAAGGGGGGTGGGGTATATAGACAGAGCTGCACGCTAAAGTGACCGAGTCACTGGTTACTGCACGAGCAGTGCTTGAGCCGTATTGCACGCTGGCCGTAGGCCTAGTGCAATACGGCCCAAGCACTGCAAGTGCAGTAACCAGTGAAGAGGGCACTTTTAAGTGACGCTCTGTATTCATTTCAGGGTATAACGATGTAAAATAGATATGTAGTCTATGTTTCTTTACTTCCACAATGTTCGTTTATTTCCGCGGTGTTTGTTTACTTCCGTGGTGCCGCCATTTTGAATTTTGCGCACGTCACGTGACCCTCGGTAGCGTGGTTACCCCATAGCGACCCATGGCGACCTATTAGCAATGTGTAATACAGCTACAGCGTGCAATATGGCCCATGGTTATTGCACGCTTCCCTGCGGAACGGCCCTCCCATTGCCTCAACCTTGATGGTCCGTATTCACCATGAAATAAATAGACAAATGCCAACGCCCATTGATACTGTCTCTGCCGTATTTCACGAGTGGGGGCTGGGGCCATATTCCACGAAGCCGCAGGCTGAGTGGAATATGCCCCAGCACCCCAAGGTTAATACGGCTACATTGTATTCAATGGGGGGCATTGAATACGGCCCTTCCTATAGTTAAGCATAGTAAACCTCATATTTCAAAAAAATAAGGACTGATATTTTTGTGCTCTCTAAATTTTCAAAGATTCTTTAAGTTTCAACCTAAAATTTGAATGTACCTGTAAATAAAAGTTAGGTTTTAGGGGATTAAACAACCTTAATTGCTAAACTTATCAAAGGAAAAGCATTAATTGTAACGCTGCGCGGAGACGCATGATGGTCCTCAGATGATACCGTTTTCGGCATTTCACACCCCTAGTTGAGCTTTCCACTATAGTATGGGGTGAAGAGTCTGGTCATGAGGTATAGTCTTTAGGCCTATGTCGCTGGTGTGGTCAATAAGCTGGGATATTTATGGGTGATTTGGTTGAAAAATTCTAAACTAGACTAAAGCTCTGGCCCGACAGCAGTTACCGTTTCACAACAGTTGTACCAGTAAGGTACTTTCCTCAATTCTTAACTATTAAAATGATACATTTGAAGCCCCCCCCCCCCCGCATTCCCATTTTTTCACGTAATTTTCGAAACCATAAAAATCAGTTTCACCTTTGTAAACCGCCTTCCCAATGTCCACAATTAACTCCTCTCCAAGCAAAAGAATGAGGGCATGTTTTGCATGGAATAGCCAAAACACTGCTATGCTGATTTTACTCCGCGACAAGGAATTTTGACTTTCCATCAAGATATGATAAGCTTTGCCTTGTCAAATCACCCTGCGGTGCTTACACTCATTTGAGTCATTGTCACTGCGCCATTACCACCTACCGGTAATTACCATACCAGTTATTGTTACCTTTTCAGACTGTAATAGACTGCAGGATGTACAGATAACTAACAGAGCCGGTTTCACGGTGAGCCGTGACGACCATCATGAAGCGTCGGGCCTCAGGCAGCATCTCGGCCCATAGTGGTCCGTCCGCATCCAAGATAAAGAAGGAGTCATTAGCGGTCCGCAGGGCAGGGCCTTACCTTCTAGGTATGATGCTCATAGTTTGTTAGGGTAAAATCAGTAAATGATAATTGATATGGATTATTCAAAAGTAATCTATCAGATTAGTACGGTATAAAACATGTACCAGGAAATAAATAAAACAAAACATGTACATGTATCGGTACCGGGTACTTGTATGTAGGGAGGTCACATCACATTTTTCACCACCTACAGAGAACACATTACATTTTTTGATTTTTCGATAAGAAATAATTTACATGTATTTGTATGTAAGTGGGGGAAGAATTAGATAAATGTTTGTTCATCTAATTTATAGGACCAAGGCTTGGTAACTCCCCAGTTAAGAGCATTGTACAATGTCTTGCCAGAAAAGAAGGAACAGATGACTTCTACACATTGAAGGTAGGTTTAGACAGATAGTTTCACTATTTTTAGATATTATGAAGTTTGTTATCATAAACCGATCTAGAATGTATGTTGCTGTTATAACTTTTAGTTACACATATTAGTAAACCTTTTCATTCAATTGGCAATGAACTCATGTTATTTGATAGTGCTACATAGGACGGTATGTCAAATATGGTTCTAATAATTTAGATGAATAAATACTGGGGGCCTAGCGGAAGAAAGGCAATGCGCCTAAGCTAGGATGATGCATCTACTTTTGTATTTGTTATCTTTTACCCAATAAAACACTTTAAAAAAAAAAAAAAAGTTTTCATTCCGGAAGTTGATAGCGAACAACAAAGGATGTCACATAGATAGAAGACAACATTTATTGTCTTTTCATACCTTTTCATGATAAGTTCTATATAACATTGCCCCCCCCCCCCCCCGCTGAAACATGCTTTCTTGTGGGTAGAAAGTGCAAATTTGGCTCAGAGAATCAGGCCGTACTCTCAACCTCCAATATGTTCACCAACAGTAAAGGCAAAATATCAATTCTATATTACATTATGTTTCAATAGATCCTGAGTATGGACGACCCCTTGCGGGAGAGTCAGGACTGCCGGCAGGGCAAGATGCTGCTGCACACAGAGTACTCGCTGCTGTCCATGCTACACAACCAGGACGGGGTGGTACACCACCACGGCCTCTTCCAGGTGGGTATGCTGGTGTTAGACACGACCAGTAGGGACGGGGTGGTACACCACCACGGCCTCTTCCAGGTGGGTGCGCTGGTGTTAGACACGACCAGGAGGGACGGGGTGGTACACCACCACGGCCTCTTCCAGGTGGGTGCGCTGGTGTTAGACACGACCAGGAGGGACGGGGTGGTACACCACCACGGCCTCTTCCAGGTGGGTGCGCTGGTGTTAGACACGACCAGGAGGGACGGGGTGGTACACCACCACGGCCTCTTCCAGGTGGGTGCGCTGGTATTAGACACGACCGGGACGGGGTGGTACACCACCACGGCCTCTTCCAGGTGGGTACGCTGGTGTTAGACACGACCAGGAGGGACGGGGTGGTACACCACCACGGCCTCTTCCAGGTGGGTGCGCTGGTGTTAGACACGACCAGGAGGGACGGGGTGGTACACCACCACGGCCTCTTCCAGGTGGGTACGCTGGTGTTAGACACGACCAGGAGGGACGGGGTGGTACACCACCACGGCCTCTTCCAGGTGGGTGCGCTGGTGTTAGACACGACCAGGAGGGACGGGGTGGTACACCACCACGGCCTCTTCCAGGTGGGTACGCTGGTGTTAGACACGACCAGGAGGGACGGGGTGGTACACCACCACGGCCTCTTCCAGGTGGGTGCGCTGGTGTTAGACACGACCAGGAGGGACGGGGTGGTACACCACCACGGCCTCTTCCAGGTGGGTACGCTGGTGTTAGACACGACCAGGAGGGACGGGGTGGTACACCACCACGGCCTCTTCCAGGTGGGTACGCTGGTGTTAGACACGACCAGGAGGGACGGGGTGGTACACCACCACGGCCTCTTCCAGGTGGGTGCGCTGGTGTTAGACACGACCAGGAGGGACGGGGTGGTACACCACCACGGCCTCTTCCAGGTGGGTGCGCTGGTGTTAGACACGACCGGGACCGGGTGGTACGCCGCCACGGCCTCTTCCAGGTGGGTGCGCTGGTGTTAGACACGACAGGGACCGGGTGGTACGCCGCCACGACCTCTTCCAGGTGGGTGCGCTGGTGTTAGACACGACAGGGACCGGGTGGTACGCCGCCACGGCCTCTTCCAGGTGGGTGCGCTGGTGTTAGACACGACAGGGACCGGGTGGTACGCCACCACGGCCTCTTCCAGGTGGGTGCGCTGGTGTTAGACACGACCGGGACCGGGTGATACGCCACCACGACCTCTTCCAGGTGGGTACGCTGGTGTTAGACACGACCAGGAGGGACGGGGTGGTACACCACCACGGCCTCTTCCAGGTGGGTACGCTGGTGTTAGACACGACAGGGACCGGGTGGTACGCCACCACGGCCTCTTCCAGGTGGGTACGCCGGTATAAGACACAACCGGGAGGCGGGGTGGTACGCCACCACGGCCTCTTCCAGGTGGGTACGCCGGTATTAGACACAACCGGGAGGCGGGATGGTACACCAGGTGGTTATACTGGCGCAGTACACCACTTTTAAACAAATGTTACATATATACCATTTTTGAAGTCAATATTGCACAATCCGATACTGGTATATGCCGTTCCAACTGGAGCGAGAACTTTGTTAACATAAGTGAGCTTTTCAAGTAATAGATTAGCTAACCCCTGAGCTGCCCCTCTTTGTCTCTGCAGGACCAGGTACTGGAGGAGCGTGAGTCGACATCTGGCGGGCATGTTGAGGCGTTTGGCCGGGTGCGTAAACGGCTGTGCCTGGTGCTGGACTGCCTCGTGCCACACGACTACAGCACCAAGACTGCCGATCTCATCAACCTGCAGTACTACGTGATTAAAGAGAAAAAACTCTCCGAGAAGGAGGCCGTCCTCATCTTCTTCGACATTGTTCGCATTGTCGAGGACCTTCACAATGTAAGCTAAATTCTCTGGTTTAGACGTAAATCCAATTTTTAGTTTAATTTCTTCATACCACTTTGGAGTTCACTGGGGCTATTCTGATAATTCAAAAAGGGGCATTTTGAGAATTAAATGAACAAATTAAAAGATATGAAATTGTAAACCCCAATTTTCCCACAAATAAACGGGAGGTGAGATGTGGTTTGTTGGGGGGGGGGGGGCAGGGAGGTAAGAATACCAGCTATCTTTGGGGTAGGTGGCACTTTTTGTGGGTGAACGTTCTTGGAGTTTAAAAAAAATTTGTTTACCCTTTTCACCTCTATTTCACAATATGCCTTTTCTCTGTCCATGCAAACAGCGAAACATTGTACACCGGGACCTGAAGCTGGGTAACATGGTGCTGAACAAACACAACCGGCGCGTCACCCTCACCAACTTCTGTTTGGGTAAACACCTCATCTCTGAGACAGACCCACTCAAGGACCAGCGAGGGAGTCCCGCCTACATCAGCCCCGACGTTCTCAGTGGTCAGTGTTTTTTGTTTAAGCCTAAAAATAATTGTGTTCAGGTAACCCAACCTACCTTTTATTGTTGGCCTTACCTTAAAGTTTGTTGGGTCATTTTGAAAAAAATTGTGTTTTTAGAGCCAAAATTGTTAAATTACCTGTAAAATGTATTAAATTCAGCAAATCGATCCTGGTCTTGCCGTCTCATATTGATTAGTCCTCTTTGGAAATCCTTTGAAGCCACTATATTACCACTCATACTTAACCACATAGTAGACTAGAACAGTACTAGAATTGTAAGTGGGAAACGCTCGGTGATTATGCCACTTTAAGTTGAGCAACAGAACGGGTTCTGGGCATGCTCTTGTCCAATAAATCAATTCAATGCATCTTTGCTGTTAAGCATACTTGACTTGAGCCCAGTTCTCGTGACAACCTACAGATCAAGCTTAGCCGCCCAACTATCCTTATTAATCGCGTGAAAGAAATCATCTCCCGTAGAAAGGCGATTAATTTTTAATTTAGAAATAGATTAATGGGTGATCAAAACCAATATAATACATATTTTTATTACACGCTAACAGGAAAGCGGTACCTGGGTAAGCCGAGTGACATGTGGGCGCTCGGTGTGCTGTTGTTTACCATGCTGTACGGTCAGTTCCCGTTCTACGACAGCGCTCCACAACAGCTCTTCAGGAAGATCAAGGCGGCCGAGTTTACCATTCCCAAGTCAGTCAAATTCAAAACAATCTCCTCTTTTATAAAGCGTTAAAAAATCTTCATATGTTTCATGTAAAAATTAACAAAGAGTTGAGTAAGAAATCAGTCATTGAATATGTCTGTAAAATCATTCATACATTTGGAATAAAGTAACTACCAGTATGACGTGATGGCATGTAAATCATGCCGAATATTAAATATATTTTTTAATTTTAAAATTTGGTATTCATTTTACTGTATACTAAATATTTCATGTCTACATATATGTAATGTGAGTTGCTTTTTTTTCAGTGACGGGCGTGTGTCGGAGAGAACAGTTAGCCTTATTCGTAATCTGCTTGTTCTGAAACCTAAGGCGAGGCTCACTGCAGGACAAGTGCTTGATAAATTGCGGACTATCATTGACACCTGGTGAGTGAACACAGAACCCTACTTGCAGAGAATTCATGTAGTACATGTACTGGTATTTTCAGAATAACAAATAAAACGAGACTAAAGAGCACACTCTTCCCGACTCGCAGACTAAAGCACTGTAAATCCGGGGGGGGGGGGATCAAATGTGTATGACTTAGTAACCAAGTTAACTACATATGTCAGCCTGTTCCATGTGTATATGTCTACAAATAAATAGACTCATTACCTAAAATTACTCTAGTTAGATTTCTTTCCTCTTTGAAGGAAATCGCTGGGCATGCAGAACGGGCCCCTGCAGGTGGTCCCTGATAATGACTACACAGAAGATGCTGAGAGTGACAAAGAAGCCGAAGTGCCCGAAGGTCTCAGCGAGTTTGAGGTCAAGCTCCGAGAGGCCAGCGCAGAGAGTGAACAACCTATCAAACCGGCAAAATCTGCTTTCCCCAAGCGGCGAACTGGCCATGGTCCACCCATAGTTCAATTAGCCCGCGACGCAAAGAATCTCACAGCGGCAGAAATACGCAGGATTACAAGGACTACATCTTTGTTGTGAGGGTGTATTAAAGGGAATGAAATGAGCAAGGCATGTGAGGGATTTTTTGTTTGAATGTATATATTTTGAAGGAGAAAAACATAATGAAGAGTAATTAGTGGCATGACCGCATAGGACGCATGTGATGCATATAAAAAAAAGCTTGTGGCAGTTTTAATGTTATTTCTCTGCTGTAAATGTTATCTTCTCTACCAATGGTGTTCACTTAGCTATATGGGTAAAGTTTCATATAAAAATCCCATGTGCATGTTATAAAGATGTTACTTATTAACAAATGTACGCTGTACTAAAAATAACTAAATGTAACTTGTTTTTCCAACAGGGTTCATTCTACTGTGTTATAAAATGTTACTGATCTGGTTACCGTTAAAGTAGTTTCTATTCTGTTAAATAAGGTCCAGGATTACATACTATGTACTATGATCATGCATGATAGACAGCCAATTCTCATGTCAGCGCATATCATACTTAAAAGCGAATGGGATTTGTCAATTTCTAAAGCCTGCGCAAGAAAGGAAGTCCCGGAGAGAAGTTATTATACATGATAGATCATGCAGTTTAATTCAAATTTTCATAAAAATTGATCAAGTTGAATAACATGTTCATGTGTAGCATGTAAATACATAATTATAACCCGATTTCTCTTGAAATGAAGCAAGTAGGGTATAAGATACACTACTCTAACATACACAAGATCATGAATTACAAATATCTGTTTCTCATGGTAGGTTGCATCTCTGAGTTCGCAAATGTATATCTGACGCTTTTCCAATCATATTAAACACGTGCGTGGTATGTTTCTAAGAATGCATGACTTTATGCTTGTGATAGGAACAAAAGATGTGGCTATGTCTAGTAATACTACGCTCAAAATTTGTATGATCAAGTTGACGCATGGTATGAAAAACTACCATATATTGTATTCTACTCGTATTCCCACTTGTTATGTAATTATGCATATGAAAATGCTTTAAATAAAGCTATATATATATTTCAATACTACTGAGGGTTCTAAAGAGTTTTTTTTATTCAGAACAAATTAGTATTAGGTCATACCAAACGTAAACTTATTCATTTTTCAATGGATTTCAGTTTCGATAAAGGATGCGAGGGAACAGCATTTTTATTTTATTAGATTTTGTTTTTAGTCAATTGATTTTATGGATGGAAAAGTGGAGCGAGCATCTTTTTAACCCCGTCTCTGGGCCCCAGTAGTTCTCTGATTCTATGGCAAGGCCTCACAAAAAAGTTGGTCAAGAGATTTCACTTTTGAAAAAATTCTTTTCTTTTTTTGTGCCGGAGAAGGTGCCAATTTAAAGAAACAAACTTGTGTTCTGACATTTCCCAGTATACCCACAGCAACATTTTGTTAGTTGATCCTGATCACTAGAATCAAAAAGTAAAAAGAAAATTAGGAGAGCGAATCCCGAGACAATATTTTATCTGAAAATGAGGTGCTCGAAAGTATGTATCTCAATGAAACATTACTAGACTTCGTTGAGAAATGACAATTTCTTTATTACACAATATATTTTGAGTCAACATATTTTATTAGCATGTTCATTGCTCCGGAAACTATGTATCAACATGGATAACATCTCAATGGACCTAAATCCACATAGCACAAAAATAGAGACGCATTCAAGCACATTAAATCATTTGATGTAGTTGTAAAATAATGTGTACTTATTTACATATGGATAGTTAAACTTCATAGATTTGTTACTCGCTGGGTTTTTGGCTAGGCGCAGACTGATTACTTCCTTTGCTACATGCACCAGTACCCTATACTCCATAGGTGCCTTCAGTGTCATAGACTATGTATAGACCAGCAGAGGCAAAATATCAACGACTTTTCTCACTTTCAATAGTTGGCATGCTCTGTATGTAAATATCCTTATTCTGATCTGTGCATTGAGTCAACATGTTTTCGCTGTCAGATACTACCTATACCCAGGGCCAGACGTGCCACTGTCAGTCTATCTATCATAGTGCCTGCATTTTCATTTCTTTGCCACCAGGTGCTGCATGTTTAAATCCTACTACACCCCCCCCCCCCCGCCATTTCCCCCTATCTGGTGACAATACTCATGACGCATTCCTTTATCAGTACGTACCTGGTACTCACCTATGTGAACTGGTATGTGGGTGATAACCCCCCCCCCCCTCTTATCACCCTACCTGTACAGTGAGAGTAGTGAGTGAGAGTGATATCAGTGTCAGAGATAGTAGATGCTACTTGGGGCCCACCTATACTTTAATCTAGATGTGTCCGGTTAGCTTAATGCCGGTGCATAAATCATACAAACCCTTTCAACATTGCATTTCTGGCCGGATTTCTTTGAACCTATGACCTATTTAGAAAGAACAGAAATTGTATCGAAAGTATAACATCACTATGATTATACCACTCTGATGCACATGACATATGAAGAATAGGGAAAGTGACAAAAATCCTAAATCTTCTTAAAAGAAGTTAGCATGGAAACTGGTTTGTTTATAAAATGTAGTTTTTTCATATATGGTGGAACATTTGATTAAATTCCATTTGTTCTTCACCTGTGATGATTAAAATTCATGATCAAATTTATTTTTGGTATTTTACATATTCATCATGAAATCCCCATTGAGAATCTATATTGTTGACTCAGGGAGCTAATGCTCCCAGAGTCTTATGTGACGGCTCTGTGAGACGCTTTTGATAAAAAAAATTAAAAAATTCTTTGATGTTTTTGGGGTAGAAATATTGGGCCTATCCAAAAATCTTTCTCATTGGCACAAAGTTCAAGTGTTTTCTGTCCCAATGACGTAAATACCATCCATTTCCATCCACTGCATCCCCCCTAAAACAATGGTCAAAGTACACCTCCCCAAAAAACCTCTCATTTTCCAGTCTGTAGACAAACATGAACGGTACTAGTGTGGACATTTCATCGATTTCGGCATTTAGTGTTAAACCTATGGGGGATCTGATTTTTAGCAAGGTGAGACGTTTTTTGTCAGACCAAAATAGCATAATTCAGTGGTAGGATTGTATCTGTGGACGAAACTGTAGTGTATGCCTCAGGTAGGGTTGGGGAATGCGGTATTACCGGTACATATATTACACTTACACATATTACACTCACACATATTACACTCACACATATTACACTACACACATATTACACTACACACATATTACACTACACACATATTACACTCACACATATTACACTCACACATATTAACTACGTGTACACATATTACACTCACATACTACAATCACACATAATTACAATCACACACATTACAATAACACATATTACACACATAGCATTATATACAATTTATTCAAAGGAAAAACAGGAAATCTTTTCCACCAGCAGGACATTCGGTCCTGCAGATTTACAAACCTACAGATTATTTTATCAAAACCATAGCTTATTGCGTGATAGACACCTTGGCCATTTTACAATTTCTTCAATAGCATATCAAATGCAACCCACCCCCACGCACCACCTCTCAGGCTTTCAACCCCTCCCCCTTACTGATCTAGACAGTGGTCATTGAAGTTATAGTACCCTGAAATAAGATTTGCTATGTATAAGGTATTTCAATAGTGTGCTTTTCCCCCTAAATAATTGTATGGCAGAAATGCCAGCAGCTCATGTATCCTAACGGACAATGATCAAACAGGAGAAAGGAACCTCTACGAGGGATTCTTTAATACCAACTCTGGCCACCAGGGGGCTCCATAGAGCCAAACAGGTACAGTCAACTCCCTCTAATCTGGCCACCCTTGGGACTATCCAAAAACGTCCGCATAAGCGAGGTGGCTGCACTGGAGGGAGTTGATGCTAAGTCTATGGAGTACTACATGGAACATTACCCCCCCCCCCCCTCCATCTTTAGGGAGATATTGTTAAATGTTCTTCATATATAGTTCAATCTAGATGACTGCTGTGCAAACATGTTGTAGGCTATACAACAACAGTTTTGATCCGGGGTTTTGATATTCATTTGATAATAATGTACGATACATGTAGGCTAGCTACACAGCTTACTCAACAATCCCCCCACCCACCCTTGGTACATTTTTATGAAGTACATGTATAGCTTTGTATTGGGACTCCCAAGGTGGGAGGGGAGGGGTACTCCGGGGGGTTCTCTAGTTTGCAAAGACAATAGAGCTTGGCCTTTGCATTCACACATCCAGCCTTTCAAGGGGGCATAGTGTTTAAATGAACCATGTCACTTCTTTTCAGGATGCATGGATGCAGCTCTGGCGATTCCATTAGCCCTAATGAATTCATGCATCATGAGTCAGGAGCGCATCATAAGTAACTTGCCATGATGCATGATTCAATATATCTCTAAGCCCCGACCATCCATAGTGAGAATGTTCCATGGATTAACTATAGATACATATACCATTAGAACATGATTTGTGATAACGAAAATGTACTGTCTGAATCTCTTCCACAGCCCCCTTGAAATAAAGATACATTTGCACTAGTATGGCCACATTAGAGGGAGAAAACTGTCCATTGGGACTTCAAAAACAGTGGCCGCAGGGCGGGGTGGCCGCATTAGAGGGGTGGCCGCACTGGAGGGATTGTTTTACATTAAAACAAAGGGGAAAACGGTTGGTACTTTCCAAAAATGGCCTTAATGGCGGGGTGGCCGTACTGGAGGGGTGGCCGTTAGGAGGGAGTTGACATGTATAACATACTCCAGAGATTGAACTAGGCTACTCTTTGATGTAGAATACAATGGGCCACTTTAGAAAATTCGATTTCCAGTGAAAACCTTCCATATTTGAAATGTAAAAAGAATGTTTTAGAGCCTAAATTGGTGTTGTTGCACATGTTGGTTGCCATGGCAACACTATTTTCATTCTGAATCGAAATTCTAAAAGGAATCAATTGAAAAAAGGCCCCACAAGGATTTCTATGCTGTAAACATAATGTAAATACCATTTTAAGATCAAAAGCTGTGATCAAGTGTTTGGAAAAGCCCGGACATTTATTAATTAGCATTATTATGCTAATTAGATAGAGATAATATTTCTAAAACAAGATAGAGCTTATTGGCATTTTACGTTGGACAGTGCCCACACATAGTTAGGAAGCCATTTCCCTTTTCCCTCAACCATACACTGTTGAATAACCAGATAGAATTAACGTAACACTACCACCTCGCCATTGCACTCACTGTGGTCACAATTAGAAGGGCTGACGTGGGGCTGTAGCTTATACTCTTCTTTAGAGTGTTTACTTTTCCTCTGACTTGGGAGCCATCCATAAATTACGTCACACAAATATGGCCCAATTTCAACACACGCTTGTCACGCTTGTCCCCATATCTCTATCATTGTAGATTTAGATAATCTCCATAGCCTAGTAATTGTAACCAGAACCAGGGGGTCCTAATATCAGTTGGTATCAGGCACAGTAAAAGTTAAACATTCCGTCCAGACCCCCTACTGGTGTAGGGGACATGTCGTCATTCTGATAAGAAAGGATTTTTGGACTTTCTCTATAGTCCAACTATTAATACAGCAATTGGATACGTTCATGTTGTTTATCCATGCCATGTTCTGCACAATCCGCCCATCCCTGGTGTCCATGCACTGACTAGCACAGACCCCCCCTCCCTCCCCACTCCCCATACAAATACACATAATTTTATTCATTGGTATTAATAGGGAGTAGATAAGCTTCTGGAGTGCAGTGCAAAGGTAGCAATGACAGATCATGATGTGATCTAAACAAGGCAGGCCACAATGCTTATCTTGATCAATATCACTTACGCTGAATCACGCGAGGTTCCCATCTAATATTTGTGGTACAGAAAATGGGAAACCCTACCGACGAAATATAACATGAGAAACATTAATAATAGAGCAACCAACTCTAGGTAACATATTGAATAACAGAAATATAAGTTTGGAGTGATGGTGGTTGCAGCAGTAGAATTAGAGGAGGACCGATTGGCAAGTTATATTAAATATGCTACAAACAATTAATGGTTAAAGTGTAGCAGTAAGTACGTGAAAACGTCCAACAAGTCAAGGTCCACATCCGCATAGTCCAGATAGTGAGAGTGAGAGATATAGAGCAGAGAGTTAGTTAGGGAGTGGAGGGGGCGGACTGAGGACTGGGGCTACATACTACGACGTCCCCAAATTACAGGGAAACAACAAGAAATGATCCCCAGGACTTTGGAATCTTTACTATGACACTTAACCCTTTGACGACGGTGCATCCCCAGGGTCACCTGATTGTATATGGAATTCAACCTTGGTTCCTACAGTACCTGCTCAAGACGATCTCCAGATGTTCGCCAGGGTAGAGTGCCAGTTCATTTTCCTTCTGGATTTTTTGTAGGACTTATTTAAGGATTGTTCAGGAGAGAAACAGTGGGGAACAAGATGGCGCCTCCTATGGAGTATTGTGTCTTAGAAATGGGTGAGTATGATACATCCCCAACGACGCACTCCTCTGTGTATTCAAGAGGAGCAAGATTAGAAAATGCTCATGATCAGTTCACACAACACCAACAACATCAACAGCAACAACATCAACATCATACGAATATGAGATATGACCAAGGCAACTACTACCCTCCTTCACAACAGCATGGGACTGTTTCCAAGGTAATGCATGGGCTCTACCCTTCTTCCCATCCCACTATAAAAGTGGGGAAAGCAAGGGATATTCCCAAGAAGAGACACTACGACGACACCATGGGTAGCAGCTCCCATCAACCCCAGGAAAGGAATGAGAAGGATCATCACGCCACACATCACCCCCAAAGCTCATCACAAAATCTCAGAAGTGACCGCCCTAGTCAGCCAGGTAACCACTATGTGGATATCAATACTGGACCTAAGGAAAAGGGTCACTTTGCTGTATTTAATGACTTTAGTAGCTTTAAGGACTTGACAACAGGTGAAACATCGCCTGGCTATGTAGATAAGACTATTAACCAAACGACAACGAATGGGAGACATCCCAGAATTATATTCAAAGACATACATAACATTGATGCCCCTGCAAAGTGGCAGCAGACCACGGACAACACCTATGAAGGCTACTTTCGCGGTCCGCAAAAATATCAGGACCACGAAAATTACCAGTTTCCTAGTAGACATGGCTACAACGACGGTAAGACTCATTACCCGATACCTGATGTCCAGGAGGAGTCAACAGCTCCATCAAATGAGGCTTCCTCCTCCAGGGCCTGCCAAATGGGTTCCAAAGAAATTCAGATGGCTTCGATGGACGTGTCTTCCCCAGGAGGTCTGCCAGTTTCAACAGAAAAGTATCTGAATGAAAGGTGTGTGGCTTCAAATGACTTTCAAGTGGCTTCCACGAAATTTAAATTGGCTTCAGAGAGAGAACATGTGTCTTTCTCTGCAAGTCAAATGGTGTCAACAAGGGAGTTAGAAGTGGCTTCAGCAGAACCTCAAGTGCATCTAGCTCCAAAGGGCATGTATGATATGGCCTCAACTGAGGGCACAGTGGCTTCAACAGCAGTGGCTCCAGGAAGCCATCCTGCAGGGGTAAAGACCTCCACTACCCGAGGTAATCATCTCCTACAGTACCAACCTACTCCTTCAGAACACCCCAGTGGAGTTGGCCCATCTACACTCCTTCCTCATCCCAACCCACGTCACCACTCTCAGAGCAGTCCTCCCCACCATGATGCTACCAACCATGGCACCATGGATGGGGTGATGCTTAACGACGACCTCCAACTTCGGGGGAAAGAGAGACGGCGCAGTGGAGGGATGGAGGGGGAGAGCATGGAGGCCAATTTAATTGAAGAGGAGGAAGAGTATGGCTATTCTACAATAAAAGAATCAATCAGACTTCATAATGAGGCTAAGCCCAGATCTATAGAAGAGGAACAGTCAGAAGCTAGATTTAATGAATGCCATGGTGAATACAATAGAGAGAATAGAGAGGAACTGTCACCAAGGCTTGACCAGGACCAGGCTACAGGGCATAGAGATGAAGAGGACGAGGAGGAGCAGGAAGACTCTGAAGCAGAGGATATCCTCTCAGACATGCCCCCCAGGCCCCGCAGTACCTCAGGGCAAGAGCAGCTCAGTCGCTTATCAAGGGCTGAGCAGCTCAGGGCACTGATAGACTCCAGACCCAGGAGTCACAGTGAGATGAAACTTAAGACCTACCTCCAGGAGAGAGCTAAAGGTTACCTCACTGATGTCCTCTACTCCTATGTCAATGTACCACGCTCGCCAGACCCCTGCCACTTCCGGTCGGACTCGGAAACGGAAATGGTGATGGAGCGGCACATGTCGGAAGTACCGGAAATAACCGAGGAAGTACCAGATATAACAAAGGAAGTACCGGAACTAGTAGAGGACGTACCGGAAGTCTGGGACGAGGGACTTCCTACTCGATTGGAAGACTATGTGGAAACGTTTCAAAATGGTCAGTTCACTTTTTCTCGTTTTTATTTGGCTATTTTATGCTTATTCTTATTTCAGCATTCAACAAGGCTAGGTATGGCTTCATATTACTACCCAATGAAACTGTATATGTATGTTTTATTTCCTGAGGAACTACCAATGAAATTCTTTCTTTCACAGTCAAGAAAAACGGATGCTTCAAGTTTAATCCCTGTAAAAACGCCCAATACCTATCTTTTCCAGAATCGTAATCTCTCACAGAATATAGTGCCGCTGACATGAACACTTTATTTCCCGTTTATTATGTGTACACGTGCAGCAATTCACCTGACCTGATCTTTAGATATGGGTAATATCGGTAGGTCTTTTTTCTCGTTTTTCTTTTCCGTTGGAAGACCGTATCAATTTACTGATATGTTATCTGTATGTCAATGGATACGCTTGTGTTCTACGCATTATCGTTTTTAGTTGTCGGATATCTAGACCATATACATAATGTGTTTAAACACATTCATTACATTAGCCACACATATTATATAGATATTTAACATGATGTCCTTTACAATAGAACAAATCTAAAGCATATTATAGGTACTCGCAAGGGTATTAATTCAAATGATTTGCCCACCCATATAGGGTCCAAGTTAAACTTGGGCAGTCGATTAGGTGTGATATAACTCCTACAATATGACAGCTGGTGAGCATTATTATTACCAGACTGTATGCCCGACAGCCGAAAATATATCCGTGATTTGGGGAAGAAATCTATAGCTCTATATTCTTTATCTAAGACCCACAATTTAACGTCAGCATTCAATATCAGTTATCAGATCTAGTGGGCTAAATGTACCACTCTCTCACTGGTATAAACAGGGACATGTTGCTGATTTGTTTAAGTAATTGCCCATCAGTACAATGCAATTGAGTACTCACGTACCAACACAGAGCAATGTCAGGTCAAAGTGATTTTAGTATTCGTTATTGTTGAATTAATGTTGGATGTTCAAACTTTAAAATGTAGACAATGGTTGGCTGATAAT
This sequence comes from Harmothoe impar, assembly GCA_947462335.1. Classification (NCBI taxonomy): domain Eukaryota; kingdom Metazoa; phylum Annelida; class Polychaeta; order Phyllodocida; family Polynoidae; genus Harmothoe; species Harmothoe impar. The sequence continues at coordinate 41,809,677 of OX381708.1, forward strand.
CTCGATCGACATTTTATTCAACTTTGAAATCAACATTGCTTTGCATCATGATACATTAGTATTTCCATGCCAATTCAATATATTAAGATGATATTTCTATGTTGAATGAAAGGTGAATGTAGTGTGACCAATGCATGGGCCACCACTGAATATAAGCAGTAGTCTAAACATCAGGGGGAGATCAAGTGTTCCAATTCATTGGAACAGGGTAAGCTACTGTGGTCACTATACACTGAATACCTTTGCCTCTTGTGCATACACCCCTGTAGTTTCCTTGCTCCCCACAGTGTTGTAGGTATGCAGGCCATGTGCTTTAAGGACCGCAGCAATGTTGACACAAAGCAGAGGGGGGACTTTGCTAAATGTGTGCATATCTCCAGTTTAATGCAAAATTGTGTGTTCTGCATCCCAGTAATATTATTTATTATGCAAATCCATGAGATTATGGCCTTTTAATGCATCCAAATTTATGCATTTTCACCAGAATGTGATGCTCAAAGCAGAGGGGGAACTTGGACTTGACTACCCTGTTTCTGTAAACAGAAACACCTGACCTCCACCCAGAGGTTTAGCTCAGTGGTGGCCCGTGGACCAATGTGAATAATCAACGTTGATTCTGTTAAGCACATTACTTGCCAATAGGGGGCGTATGTAGCCTATTGCCACACGGTGACGCTAGTAGCCTGACGCTAGTTAGTACCGCCGATACTAACTAGGGGACACCACTGGGCTGATAGGCAGTCTGGGGATAGCTGAGTTGAGCACTGCAATACCAATAGTTTAGAGATTCCAAATGATTCATACAATTCCGGACGAGAACAGTAGGGGTCTCAGGAAGCTGTGTATGGCATGTGTCTGTTACCAGCGTAAAGAACATTTTTATTGTGCCATTTTAGCAAACACAATCATGTACTGTAATAGCCTAGGTACTCACCTACTAGAAATAAAGAGATGGATAAAAATCAAAAGTATACTGTGCATGTACTCCGACAGTACTGGATGTGTGTACATGTGTTTTGTATAATATAACGTATACCTCTATTGTATACCTTATTACAAGGGGTAAATGCATGCAGAGGGAATTCTTGTTTATGGCAATATGATTAGGTCTATACATACTATACATACTATAGCATGTTCAATAAAATACCTAGGTTCGTAGACGTATACTTTTTCTCTATGTGGGGTAACAACGCGTATAACTATTAATTTCAAATAATTTCATATGAAATGCCATATTCAGATGACAATACATCATGCGATATGTAAACCATAAGAATGCTTTACAAACTCTCATAGACAAAAGCTTCTTACAGATCAAAAGCTGTCTTCGGTTCGTGGCAGACACCTCCCCTATAGATTCCACTTATTGCCGAAATTAAGTCTACCTTTTTGGCACATTCCCAGATTGTATCCCGTTAAAATGTGGCCTGCATTATGGCCTAGTCTCCACTTAGCTTGCAATATCTGTGGACTTCAAAGGTATGCTTGTCTGACCGTGTCTCACTCTTCAGACCCCCACAGGGGCAGTGGCAAAGATTGTGACCCTACCCCCCCCCCCCCCCCCCGTCATATCTCCGCCCAGCCAAACACACTCACACACAGACCTCCCTACCGACACCCCATCATTTTAAACTGTACTTTACATAGAAACCTAGTCTGTGTCCCTTCTGTAAATTTTCATTTCGCTCCTCCCATGTCGGGGACCCTGGATTTGGGAGGGGGGGGGGGGTTACCCATCGCTCCTGTCCCATCGCTCATGTCACTTAATCAAAATGTCTGCCATTTTAAGAAATGTCCATGTCCATCTTAAGAAAGGCCCATCCCTCTGTCTTATTTCAGAGATGTCAATGTCCCATGTCACTTTAGGTACCATATCCCCTGCCGATATTTAAGAATGGCCAGCAGTAAGCAGAGAATTTAGTTCAATGTTGAATCAACATTGAATCAAAACTGAATCAACATTGAGAACCATTCATCAATGTTGATTCAATGCTCTGTGCTCACTGGGAGGGCTGGGTAGCCATATCGCCGTGGTGAAGGTTATGTCGGCATTGGCGCCTTCCTAACCGTTGTATATGCGAAGTGATAAAAGTTCTCCCCATGGAAAACAGTATACTTAATTTGCGCGAAGCGTCATATCTTATATGTACATGTATATGTGTACATTTTCTGATAAAACAATTCCTCTCATTCGGAAGTTCTAGCAGTAGGAGAAATAATTTTCAACTTCAACTTCAGTATCATGGATATATGTTATATGTACAGTGGAATATAGGACGTTTATATAGGCACGGGCATAAGGGGATGCCTACAAACGCAATTCAAATATATGTAGATACATTGTATAAGAGAAATAAACAAAAAGAAAAGTTTGCCTTGGAGTAGAAGTCACCTTCACGGTTAAATGGTTCCAGGAAATCTATGCATAATAATAAATTCAATGGGGTGTGGCCATTGACATGTACTTGTATAAAAGGACTATAGATGACATGTAGGTAAAAGGTGTGCAACCATGCGCATACTATGTGAGTATGTCTGACAAAACCACTCCAGTTATTACCTATTGAATGTATGTGTATATCTTCCCTGTCCCTCACATATAAGATTCCCAATTATCTACCTCCAATTCTGAAAGCAGGTATTATTTCTTGGTGCCACAAAAGACAGTGGTAAATCAAAGTCAGGCGGAGATGGGCGCAGACACAGACCAATGCTGTACAGAAGTGATCAGGTGCTCACATTATAATGAGCAGTCATGCCTCAGTAGAGAAAGGTAGGCCCAGAATTTGCTCCGAACTACGAAATGTCGTCTGCTTTTGTGTAGAGAAAGATATGTGACTCTGAGTTGCTTTGTGTAGGCACCTTCCAATATGGCAACTGTCCAAACAGGCAAGGGCAAGTCCCAACTACATAGACTAGTCTATTGGTACCACTTCGTGCCTTGCACTGATATATAATTGTTTATTCTTCTCTTTATGAAATACTGGGATATTCTGGAGTCTTATGTAGGTGAGTTATGGGACTATTGATTAAGAGAATGGGAAATTTATGCAAGTGCACTTAACTGTTAGCTGAAGGAGCCTATTGAAATGTTCTAACTACTGCCATGGGAAAATGGACCTCTGAGGGAAATGCCAACTACAGGATTGAATTCATTCCCAATACCCAGCCAGCAATGATATGTTGGGCCAACGTTGGGCCAACCGTAGGTAATGTTGGACTGACGTCAGATAATGACGTTGGGCCAACGTTCATTTGTCCGTCCGTAAGAACGTCGTCATGACGTCGCAAAGAAATGACGTTGGGCCAACGTTAGGCCAACATTAAAATCTGACGTTGTGCCAACGTTGATACAACGTTGTACCAACCATATTTAGAGCCTAAAAATGGTGTTGTTCCAACAAATGTATTTCAACATTAGCCCAACGTCCATGTATCAATATTCACTCAAATAGTAGGTAATTATTCAACATTAACATCAACATTAAACACATTACTGTCAAGAATCATCATTATAGAAATAGCTATTTCTATTTATGCATTTCACTTTAATCTCAGCTTAAAGGGCCAAGTGGTGATACACAGACACTCCATCCATTAGACCTTATTTACTTACCATTATCAAAAAAAGGTGTTATTATAATAATATTGCCAGTATTTTGTTCTATTACAAAGAAATGTGGTAACCAGTATAACATAGATTACAGATGGAATATCCATGGTTTCAAAAGCTATATTGCACATGTGGTTCACAATTAATGGCCAATTTTGATGAAAGATAGTAGGTCTGCTGGACAGAAATATCCCCATGCAACCTTTTATTCCCTCTGGTAGTGGTTGGAGGTACTAGGGTTGGGCTAATGTTGGGCCAACGTTGGCATACCATGAATTATCTGATGTTGTACCAACGTTGGCGTAACACTGGTAGTATTGCAAACATTGGTACAACATAAATTTATCAACGTTGGTATGACTTGAATTATCTGACATTGTACCAACGTTGGCAAATCACTGGGAGTATTACCAACGTTGGTACAACATAAAATTGCCAACGTTGTATCAATGGTGGCAAACCAATGTTGGCCCAACGTCAAAATGTTGCCCGCGACGGTGCCGACCATTGGCAACGTAGGCCCAACGTATCGTTGCTAGCTGAGAATGATACAGAACTCATAAGAAATACGTCTTGCTACTTTGAAAATACGTCTCCTAATTTTTTGAGGAATGACTTAATTGGTTAATTAATATTGGTAGACATTGTTTTATGACAACTATAATGTATTATGTTTATACAATTTAATGCTCTGGTAATGCTCTGATCCTTGTGAGCCTTCTTTCAAATAGCTTTTATAACCCGACTATAGGGCTCCCACTAACAAGCGCTCTCTCTCTCTCTCTCTCTCTCTCTCTCTCTCTCTTCGGCTGGCCCTAGCGACGTTTTTCGACTATTTCGTAATTGCCGTTCAGTTTCTCTACGGTAATTTTAACGATTTTTCAGATTAAGCTGCATTGTATTTATTACCGCCATGATTATCCATAGTTCCCTATAGTGCTTGGGTTCCCCTTTTTGTTTTAGACGTTCAGAGCAGTTCACAAGACATGTCAGATCATGCATTTAACTATACGCTGACACGGGTGTCCCATGCGCTGATTCATCGTATATTACTCTTTATTTTTTGTAGTTCCACCACGTTGCAACCCATACAACCTTGCCTACAGAGCCTTCTCCGCGTCTAACAAGACTATCAAGTTCATCCCTACCATTGTGTTCAATGCCAATTAGATTCCAAGCGGAAAAGTCATATTTCTCTCCCTCGCCTTGGTGTGCTGAAATTGAAATCACCACACTGATCTTATTTTACGCCTTTCTTCCATTGTTGCCCGTCAAACCTTTTTTTCATGCTGTTATTCTGTGTATTGTCCAAGTTGACTGGCGTGAAACTGAAGCCGGGCCCGCCCACTCATTGTTGTGTGCGGCGCAGCAGTGACGGAAATTAAGAAAATATGACAAACGTGTTTAACTTTCTGCCCCGATAATAGGGGTCAGTCCTGGCCCCTTATCGGTGGTGCACATCTCAATGTCAGTGAGCTATTCTACTTCTCAACACCAGGTGAGACCGAGGTGAAGGGGTTAGCTTACATTTAGGCCAGGAGGAAATTAGAATAAAGAAAATAAAGTAAGAAATATAGAGAAAATAAAAGAACCTGAACCCTTTTTTAAAGAAGAAACAATAGGTGCATGTATATAAATCTATTTGGCTAGTATTTAGTATATTTCTATTTGGAAGGAAACACTCGCTTTCTATACCGGGTCTATACCGCCATTCAAGATACCCAGAATGCAATTATGTGTTTTATTTTTATTTTTAAAGGTCGACCAACTTATTATTTTGAAAACAAGTTCTGCTGATTTAGTCGCGTATTATCATGACTAGAATACTGATACGCCAACGTAAATGAATAAATAAGATGAGAAATTATGAGGCCCATTTGGTATTACACAAATGCAGATGTGCATTACGCACCGTTTTCTCTTCTTGGCCTGAGTAGTGCCTTCTGTCACATTTGTGAGGGCTGGGCAGTATAGTATTTGATGCGACTGGAAGAAGGGAGGTGGGAAGGGGGAAGGGGAGACGATTGAGGCGGTCCCGTTAGAATAAGAGAAGGGCGGCACCGCCTTTTGATTAGGAGCTTATTGTCGTCGTTTTCAGGGAGTGTTAGAAAAAGTAAACCCAGGTCAAAACGGTTTACGGCTTATGACGTCACGCGTTCCCACAGAGACTCATGGAGAGGAAAACAGATGTTTAGCTCCATGTATTGTTGTGCATGGTATCAAAGGGGGCAAGATTTCCCCCAAAGGGAAAGGGATATACAATATTTTCTTTGCTAATGATGAAAAAGCTTCACATACATGTACGCAAACTATAGAAATACAAAAGTTTAACTTTAAGGTTGATCGCTACTCATGGAATATGGACTACTGCGCACCTTTTTGCGCATATAGATTAAACCTGTCAGAATGAGCCAATATTAGAGGACCGGATACATATACATACCCACTAAGCCACATTCAAATATTGGACAATTCCGAGCAAAATTGAGCATTTTATTTCACTTTGAATATTTGATATATTTGGAGCAAGTGATATTTGCTGTTTTTAACATATTTTAGAATATTGGAATTATTTACCAATAAATCATTATTGAGATTGATATAGATCTCATGACTGTGCTTCAAACAACCAAGAGTATAAAATATATACACTTTTGACCCCTATCCTTGGCTTTTAACCCATTATTTTGGCCTTTAAATATGATATTTAGACAGTTTTTGTCCTATTTTTTAACTTTAAAGGCCCAAAACCCTAAAAATATGCGTGGGACCCCTATCAAAATTACCTTTTTATGTAAGCAAATGATCTGAACTATTTTTTGAGAAAGTAAAAAAAAAGTCTATGGATTGTTTTTGCTATTTTATAAGATTTTGTTGAAATGTTTTGCATCAAATTTAATCAATCGTCCTATAACCACCACTTTTTTTTCACAAACGGGTTGTTTTTAGACCATGATTTTATTTTTCCCATTTAAGGACACAATATAGGATTATTCACTTCAAATATAACATTGATGTGGGCAGTGGTTCACTAAGAAAAAAAATCGTAAAGATTTCCCAATTTTTGGTATTTTTTGCCAAAAATAGAAAATACTTTTTTTTCTCCAAAAATCTGTATATAAAAAAGTAGCTCGGGACCCCCCCCCCCCCCCATTTTTTTCCATTTTCCATTTCTTAGTGATCTAAACTACCATCAGGCAAAAAATTAGGAAATTCTATGGATGAAAAGTTAAGAGTAGCGATCAACCTTAAGGGAGATTTTGTTTCCTGTTTTCATTTCCCCTGTTCTCTGGAACCGCTTGATATTGGGCAATATTAACAATTTTCCAATAACTATGTTTTCAGAATACTATCATTAGTGTCACCCCTTATGGGCCCAGAACTATTTGACCAAAGTAAGAAATATGTAACATGATTAGTGTACCATAAGTGAATCTGCAACCATGGAACTTGTTGATCTGACATAGGGTTCATAGTTATTATTACAGGCTTGCATTTGTTATCCGATAGATATTAACAATTTTAGAGCAATTTAGGTAGGAAAATTATGATAAATTTCTCCAATTCCAAGATTTCCCACTGGCTGAGGCTGAGTATTCTCTTCCATGATAATATTATTATTTTCAACTTAGTTATCATCATAAATCTGTTAATACAATATGAAAAATGTTCATGACACAACATAACTGGTCTCAATAGATTTTTATCCTTCCCATGTTGGGGATATAATACAAGTATTCCACTGTTGCCATGGCAACATAATAGAAGCTTCCTCTATGGCTCAAAGTACAGCCAATCTAAGGCAAAGTTTGATATTTTTAACAAATGGAACGTTTCTGGTTGCTATGTTGCTGTGGTTACCGGAATTATAACTTTTTTTTCATACGAGGTTTAGCATGAGAAAGGTTATTGCAAAGCTTTCAGGAACTATAATAGTATTACGTGTATGTCTTATTTATTTTGACCCTCCTTTATGAATATACACAATGCCATTTGCCTGATAACGATTCATTAATTGAATCGAAACGTCGCAACACTACTAATTCAAGCTACATTACTACTCTGATGTTCAAATTACGAATACATTTTGCTAACTCAACTGTGTAGACATACTCGGTAATACTTAGTGCAGATGGTATTTTTGGGTTAACTATTTACAGTGTACAATTCATTATGAAACTGAATGAAAATCAATGCTAGCATTTTCATCTCCATTTCTCCATGCATGCATCACATCATCCCCGCATCCCAACCCCAGCACATGCACACTCCATAGAACATACCAATGTGTTTCATTCCCTTCATGGCCGACCCTTACCCCGAGCCCCAAGGGCTTATCTCTTTCCATCTCCGCAGTTCTATTACATTTTCCGCCTCTGCCTTTTGGCAGAAATCTAAGACGGCGGAGCGGTGTTCAACCAGAGAAACGCAGGCCATGGGTTCAAACTTGCTCTTGAAGTAAACGAGATCTCGTAACAAAAAGCAGACGATATTTGATTCTGTCTCCCTCTGATTTCCCGCCCTGACGAAGTTGGCCTTTCCAGCGGGGAGAGGTGTGATGTTTCAGCCTTCCAGACGACCACACCAAGATTATATGTCAATTAGGAGGAGGTGGGGCAGGTTTCTATGCTGTAGGTTAGTGACTATTTGTTACCAGGTGAGGGGGTCGGGAAAGGTGTGGTGCATCGGTCGTGCCATAATAGCATGTCATTTTCTATGGAATGGGACAGTTGGTGAATATCCTGGCGAGGGTACATCAAATTCGGCCACCTTCAGTAGGATTCAAATCATTTTGGTCACCCTAGAGGATCTCAGAATATCTCCTCCGGTCCAAAATGACCACTCTTTTTACCTTTCCTTTAATGTTATGCTCCTTCTATCGTGTACCTTCCACACCGAAGATGCCACATTGAGGGGGGTATCCTAGCAATAACAGACGATTGCCTGGATGTGGGTTGAATGGGTAGAGGTGTGTGGAGGGTTGGGGGCGGTGAGGGTACATCTACAATAATGTATGGTTTCAGTATTGAAATTGTTATATGCAACAGGTGCAAGCTATTTTAATACTTGTCCACCAACAAATTTCCCATTTCAAAACCAATAATACTCTAATGGTCAGCCATATACCAATTGAATTGTAATCATTCTTATTTAGATTTTAAACACACCCAAATGCCAGGATGACACCTTGACTTCTTGGTAAAGACCTTCCGGCTGACCAATTAGGACAAATACGTTGAAGACAAAATGATAAATGTTATGATTTACCAAACCATTACTAGAGTATTCAACGCTACTTTTGGTAAATGAATTTGCCCAATTGGTTCTCCTTAATTGGTTCTCCCGTAATATGTCTAGCCATCGAATGACGTTTATTCACGTCTAAACTGTGTATTGGGCTACCCCTACATTTCAGACCATGGACAGTGGATTCCCTGGGGTTTAATTTAATAGTTCGAGACTTGTCCAAAGAAAAGTAGATTTACCACCCCTTACTCTAATACTTTGCCTCCATCGATGACCTGCGTACCAAGAACACATGTTGACACGCGTCAACGTGTGTCCAAGGTGTTTCCAAACAAGGTATAGAATACATTTCGCAGACGCCCGACGCAGACGATATTTTACAGCACAAGCAGACGACTTTTGTCACATTTAGTGAAATGAATTCTGACCTCTGACAGTCCTAGTCATTTCACAAAAGGGAATCCGTCCCCAAAGGGGTAGGCTCTAAATCTTCCCCTTTCATTTCTATGCTCCTAACAAGGGTCGAATCTGGTTTGACCTTGAGTATTTACAGTACTGATTAAGAAGTATGAATGGGCACCTGTCGCACCACCTACTGGGGGTAATCAACACCACTTATTAATTGGCTCAGTAACAAAGGGATGCCATGGCAACAGGTACAGGAGGGTAGAGCATCCCAACAAATAGTTTCACTATAGAGGGTAGTGAAGGGGCTTAATAGGTGAGGATATGTGTGTAAGGGGAGGGTAGGGTGTTTGACAAGTAGTAGATGGGTGAATAGACAGTGGTGGGTGGTCAAAGTGTTCATGGTAGACAGTGGTCACTGGGTGTAATGTTACTGGTTAGGCCGCATATACCACATTATGGTACTGTCACCTTTAGATAAGGGTGAGAGAAGGGAAAGGAATGTCATTAAATACGACTCTCCCTTTCTGTTCGGTTTCCTTATATTTGAGACATTTATAGCATTGAGGTTGTTATAGATTGTCTATAGACGCACGAAAAAGACATGCGCGCTTTCGTGTACACTGCCCCTGTGCTTAAATTCTATAGTATTCACCATTTGGAATCGTGGTATTGTAATCTCGATGTATTTGGGATTTGATTCCAACATATGACATAATGGGAGAAAAATGGCATAATAATTAGTGTCAACCATTGCAGATAAGGATGATTAATGTTTCTTTTTAGGTTTTCTGAGTTAAAATGTTTTTCATGTAGAACATATTACTTGGTTCATTATATTTGACCTATATTCCCCTCAAACTTAATGATCCATAAGGTAGCTGTAGGCTAAAGGTTTGTACAATATTTAACATTTAAATTAACGGTACATCATTACCATTACCATCCTCTTCCTCTCCTCCCCCACATCTCCATCCTCTAAATCCCTACTCCCATGTGTGGCCAGCCACATCTGAAATAAACACCCACCTGAGAGAAAGGCCACTTTCTGGTCACTCAGTTACCTAAGTGACCAGCCCTAGGAATGTAAGGATGGGATGACCACAACGGCACTCAGCTGCTGACCAGCAGTGTGCAGGTGGGCTCTCATCCCCCTGTACCCTGCCCCACGTGAGGTGTGTATGGCACTTATACAGGTGTAGGGGTGGGTGACAAGGTGTTGGAGAGGGCAGTGAGTGGACAGTGTATGGGGATGGGAGGTGACAGTGATCTCATATATAGGAGAATAATTGGTCAATACCTGTAAGCTTTCATCATGCCTCACCCCCGCCTTGTTGGTGGCCATACTGTCCCCCAGCCCTGGAAACCATGCTGTCTCCGGCAAACCAGCACCTCACTATACCCACCATAAGTATGTCTGGCGATTGTCTGCGGGAACCAACTAAAATTCCTGCTACAAATAAATTCCCATTGTCTCTTTATTACCTCCGCTCATCGGAAAATACTGGTGTTGTAAGAACACGGTCTTCCACGCCATACAATGTAACATCAAGCCAGGATAAATAGATGATTGCTACAAACAAAATACAAACAAAACCACCACAACTACTGTTTTCTTCTGCTATAATTGCACTGCAGTTAGAATATTACACCCCTGTATAGCTGAGAGACCAGATACATGGGTGTTTGGGGGAGGGAGGCAGGGTTGTAGTTCAAGTATATGCCTTACATTGTGTGTGTGTGGGGGGGGGGGGGGGGGGTAAAAGGGGATTAGGCTCCTCATCTTTGTGCAACCACCTCCCCACATCTACACCCCTTTCACGGTGTCTGTATCCATACCTGTGTAACAGCTGCCCAGTGAGGATCCAAACTAGCTTAGGCCCAACAGATACTTTTTGTTTTTGTTATAATTATACAGAGGGGAACAAAGGAGTGGGATCAAGAAACATATCCAAGTATTGTATCAGTGTAATATTACATCAAGATCAATACATGTAATACAAAAGTAATGTGTAAACAATTGGTATGATAGCCTGCTTTTGTGCATGTAGTATTACTGAAGAGTAGTTATCGTGAGAACTCTTGCGAGAACTACACATGTATCACAAGATTGGGCATGATCAAAAAGCGATCGCAAGTGCATATTCCCCGAAACGCCTCATTTACCTCTTCCCATATTGGCCTTAACCGAACAGGACAGTGATCTATGCTGGCTATACCCTAACCACCCCAACACCTCAAACTCTTCTCAATTTAGCACCACACTCTCAGATGCAGAGCTCTAATTAATCCTACTGACCACACCTAATCCTGGCTATGAGAGTGTAAGCCACCCTCTCTACCTTCTCATCCCATTATGTCCCTACGATCACCTGCCCCCTTTCATCTGAGGGCTCTCCCCTTACCCACCTTTGTACATGCCGACCATACAGGTGCAAACAGGGTATGGACAACCAGGTCCCAGGTAAGGACCCTTGATACGTAGGGAAGGAATGGGAGAAACGGGTGGGAGGGGGCGAATCTCAGAGGGAATCCACTGGAACATTCCCAATCCTTGTTAGCGACACCCCAATCAGACTTTCCCTGTGGATGAGCAGGGACAAGTTGCAGCTATTAGAGTTCAAAGGTTGGGGCGTATAGGTGAGGGAGTGTTGGGATTATGACGTTATGTCATAGACATCTTCAGTTCAAACAGCTGAACTGGAGGTATTTATAAGAGGGTGGGCGGGGGTTGGTTGTATAGGAGATAACTAGATATTCCCAGGAGTCTCCTGGTGCACACGTTCCGCTGCATGCTTCAACAGAGCAATCATCCCCTTGTTTAGCTTTATTTGGGGCCGCAGCACACAGCAAAGGCAGCAGGTATTAGACAGCACAGGGACACTGTGTACATCAGCTATTGTTACCGCTGCGTCCCTCACGGGGGCGCTGTGGTAGAAGAAGACGCTGGTTTCTGGTCGGTACCTGTCGGTTTCTCCTTTGATGCTCAATACTGTGTGAACGTAATGGGGCATGATGGGGACAAGTGGTGGACGGGGTTACGAGGGAGAATAGGGGATGAAGGGCCCCCAGGAGTCTGTACTGTAATAGTTATTCCCGTGGGTATCAACCATAAGGTGCAACTTACCCCCTCCTACTTCTCATGCCTCTCACACACCACAGGACAAAATAAACAAAATGGCAAAAACACAAAGCCCTTTTTGGCAGAATGAATTAGAGGAATATCACAGCTATTACAGGAATATCAAAGAAGCCGGTGATGACATAACATTGTCAATGTTTTGAGATAATAACTGAGGTTGAAGTCAAATACTTGCTTTCCTCAATCGAACACCATCAGTTTCTCATGAATTCCAATCACTTTTTTATGGATATCCTCTTCAACTTACATGGGTTAAACTGATTATTGAACCTTATTCCAGAAAGATCTAAACTGAATTATCCACCGGGATTTTTCTGTATGTCTCAGCCCAGAGACAGCTGAAGTTTGTTGTCCCGTAGCAACAAAAAGATCATTTCAAATGAGTGCAAATTTGCTTTCAAAGCGTTTTGAATGTATATTTGAAGTCGCAAACGCCCACAAGTAAGAATTATGTCGTTGCCATCAAGAAAAGATTAGCTTAAGGCGGTCCCACGTGTTCACTTCTACAGAGCTTATATACATATATACACTGAGGGTAGAGTACAAATTGAATCAATCTGTAAAGGTGCTATTCAGGAGGTGATATACTGCAGAGTGTTATAAATTACACGAGGTGTGTGGATCTTCAGGTAACACCACAGGTAGCTCTACCCTCCCAATCCGCCCACCAGCTAGCCCTTTAAGGGCCGCACAGCGCTTTAATGGGCGTTGTTCTTTGTCGTCATGATGCATGAATGCAGCCCATGCATGCGAGTTTACTCGCCAGAGCTGCAAGAACATGCCATTCCTCTGGGAGTTATGAAACCCGTAGGGTCGGGATGATGCATGAATGCATCACGGGCGTATTATCTGACGGGGCTGCATTCATGCATCATGACGACAATGGTATGCGGTTCATAAAGGGTTATGTACCCAACCTACAGCTGCCTCCCATGTCACCCCTGGGACTGCCCACAGAGATACTAGTACCTCTCACATAAAGATCATACTTAGAAGCTGCCATTTCCCTCATTTACTCACTTACTTACCATTAGATCAGCACTACTTCTGCACCACATGCACTTTCAATTATCAATAACTTAATATGAGACTCTGAAATAGGCTTAAAATACATCTATTTGATTGCTTCGGGTGGAACTGGAGATAAGTATAATTATATATGTACGTGTAGCATACATAGCTTTAATAGCAATAACATCTCTAAGGTAAAGTCTCATAGCATGGATCCGGTCCATTTCCTCAAAATTATTAGTATAGTCTATCATACAATTATGTACTTCTTTTCCATGAGATTCAAAGAGCATGATCTGCAGCTTCATTCCCAACCTTATATACTTGCCTCCCTTGATATACATCTATTTGATTGCTTTGGGTGGAACTGGAGATAATTATAATTATATGTACGTGTAGCATACATAGCTTTAATAGCAATAACATCTCTAAGGTAAAGTCTCATAGCATGGATCCGGTCCATTACCTCAGAATTATTAGTATAGTATATCATACAATTATGTACTTCTTTTCCATGAGATTCAAAGAACATGATCTGCAGTTTCATTCCCAACCTATAAATATACTTGCCTGAGATAATTTCTACCATCGCCGTAAAGGTCACCAAGTAGCCATTATTCATGTCAGGATTGGTGCATGTAAAATTGTAGCAATGCGCCGCAATCCCAATTAATCAAAACGTAGGCTACACAATGTGAATCTGACAAGGGCATTGGCAAGAAGCAAGCTAGCTCTGCGCACACATTGCATTGTATTCGCAATAATCAATCTCAAAGCCGACATAAGAAACCTATTCCATTGCGATGGCGAAGTGGAAGATACAATGAGGCTCTTGTGGCTCGGACTATGCCAAGTGTTCTTACTTGGAGGCCTTATAGATAGTAAATTGCAAGTATATGTATTAATTGGCAAGCAGTCAGTCCTGTAATGTTACAAGTTTAATAGCCGCTTTCCTTAATGAATGCCAGAATGTATGGATATAATGTTAGATCCTTCCGACAGTCTCGCCAGAATGTAACATTACCAAAGAAGTATAAATGCGTTTCAAAGATGTGTAGAAATTGCATTTGTGTATTTTATTACACATATTATCACCAACATTGGTACAGGTCAGCAATGCACAATTTAAACGATTCTATATCATATATCAACAAAAGGTCATGAACAAGAATATTCTTGATTGTAATAACCAATGCTCATAGCAATGCCAAAACCCTACCAAATTAATCACACAAGCATGTCTTCTCCAATGCATTTGCAGCGGACAGGTTTCCATACTCTCAAATACCAGCTAGATAAAAGCTGGGGGGAGTACACTTTATTGTATTCAAGTCTACATCGACTGGCAGGTTAGGACGAGTTCTTCTATGGCACGTGCAGGCAGTATTATTACCTGTATTCTACCCTCCAGTAATACACACCTGTCAGATGAGACTAGAGATTTATTACCCATCGTCTAGGGACCTTTTGCCATAGCAGGCCAGGCGTGGTATATGCACTAATAAGGGTGCTGGAGAAAATATACTGTGTTCCATATGATTTAGCTTGCCAAATGATGTGAATTAGTTTCAAAGCTTAGTGCCCGGGCTTAGTGTCAGTATCACTTTTCTGAGCATAACATTTTGTAATTATGCAGCACCGGCGAGTGCCTTGGTGGTGCTGCATTTCTGCTTGATGCACGCCCGAAAGTTGGACATGATGCACCAAGGCAGCACCGGCGAGTTACTTGCCAGTGCTGCATTGGGGCATCATTACGATAAGATAAACAGAACCATGAAGTTAATCGTCCAAATCATGTAATATACACAAATCTATGTTTTATGAGCATCATCAGAATGTAGTAGACTCAAGTATAAATTACTAACACAATCATTTCCTTGCTGTATCAGTAATCAGAGTCACGCCAATAACATAAACACAGACTATATATATATCAAAAGGTGCGCCACTAAAATGGCTACTTTCCTGGAGTCCCCGGTGCTTTCCTGATTATACACGCATCATTTCCTTGAAGCTACATGTTTTGGCAAGATCCCCAACTGTCATAAGCGCTAGTGAACCATGGAGGAATCATTCGCTCATGTGCCATAGAAATTGGTTGATGCATGCATAGTAGGAGGTATGTGTGTTTGTTTGAGAGAAAGAAAGGGCCTGGATTTATTGTGCATGGTCCAATTCACTGGAAGCATGATTGGGCAGAAGCTTTGATGATCCAGATAGCCATACAAACATCCACTACACAAGAAGGCAGGCAGGAAATGAGCTTTTGATTGTGTTAGAAGGAATAAAGCCCCATAGCATTGGAAATTACTAATTCGTAAAGTATGTCTTGACTATATGAAATAACTGTTTATGATTTAAGTCAGTAATGACCCAATTTGGAGGGAAGGAATTCTGACCAACAATTGTAATTGTTTACTTGGCGTATAGCTATGTTGTCTTATTTGCTGGTTCCCTCCAACATATCTGCTCTATAGAGGAAAGTGTGGGAGGGTAGGAATGACAAAACCTCACAAACTCTATAGGGGTACATTTGCAGGTATGTAAAATTCTCCCTCCCCCTTTTCTGATTCACACAAAGATTTCAATGCCAGGCACGTTCAAGCCAACACCTTGTACCAGAGGTACGACAGTTGAAGTCGATGCTGGGAACATTCGACTTGTTAGATATCACACTTAACACTTTGTAAAGAGTTATGCCCCGTTGCCACGCGTCAAGGTCAATGGTATACCTAGTTACTATCTACACTGCCAGTATAGTGTCAGTGTCAATAGGGGCCTGTTTAGCAAGGTGACACCCTGTCACACTACTTCTGTCTGTTATATCTTGTCTAGTCCATGAATTAACCGATTAAAACTAAATTCTCTCGCCATTTTGTCTTCTTTGTCTTCCTTGTCTTGCCCTTTCTCCAAAATTGTAAATCTTTATGGCCCATTCAGTTACAATGTATCGGCATCTGCATCTCTAGCTCTCTAGCTCCAATCCTGTCTCTTTCCGTGTCTCCCTCGATCTCTCTCCCTGTCTGTCTGTCTGTCTGTCCGTCTGTCTGTCGGTCTGTATGTCTGTCCGTCACTATCATAATATCTGTGCCCCTCTCTCTTTCTTATCCCCCCTCCCCTATGCAACATAATTTATCTGATTGTAATTAATGTCAGAAAAAGTCTTATGCATGAAAACACGTAGGCAGTTGTATCGATGTCCAGTGATGCGCTCCTAGATGGCAAAGATAGCTCATCTGGTCTCACTGAAGCCGTCTTAAATAACAAGATAAAGTAATCCTTGGTCAGGTAGTCACCTTCCTTTTTTAATTTAATTTTGCTGATCAATATACGTCTGGCTGAGTCGCCCAGAGACCAATCCCTCAAGCCCCCACCCTCATCCCTGCCACCCACCTGGGTGGATCCTATACATTTGTGAACAATGCTTATATCAAAGGTGCTGTTTAAAAGGTCATGAATGCTAATATCTGCCTCCAGGATATTTTTTTAATGAATGCATATTTAATTTGCATTGTGCCTTTTGAATTCAATTTGTGAAGGCAGGCGCAGTGACTGGCCAACATATAACAAACTATCATCTGAGTGCATAACACTCCCACCTGGATAGGGCCCATAAGAAAGAGCTCATGTGTAAAATAAGTAACGTGAAATTCTGCACGTAGTCCATGTCATTTTTCAGTTTATGAGAAGTACTGATGTGATCTTTGAACACCAATGCATTAGTATATAATATAAAATTGAAGAGTTTGGTTCCAAAACACAATAAGCGCCATTTTGAAAAAAGGGTAGGAATAGGTAAATGCAATTTTGAAACAATTCTTTTTCTCAAGATTCATTTTTCATGTCTTTAGAACCTCTCTGGTGTACACATTATATCCTAGTCATTATGATTGCCAATATGGGTAGCCTTAGAGAAATCACTACATGCTTAATATATATATATGGAATGAATTTGTTGCGTTTTGCAACGAAACTCTCTATATATTAGATATTTGTTTATTTATCTATCTATATATATATATGTATATAATTATATACATTATGTACATACGTTAAAAACGTTATTTTGATGTAACACAACGTACTTTTGTTAGCTGTGTCATTGACCGTTGATATAAATGTTAAACCAATATGTTACATTGAGATTTTCTCGATATATGTCAATATGTATCTTCACGAGGAATTCTGCTCTGTGAGAAAACACCTCACTTAAGATATCTAGTAGTCTATCAAGAAGTATATATTGATGAAGCGCCGGTGACACTGACCTATGCTTTCTCTCATCTCATCCTTATCTTTCACTCATCTTTTTTTAGACAGTATAAAAGAAGGCGTTGACTTTGAGTGTCCAAACAAGGGGGACCACATGGACCCAACAGTGTTGTTGTCCGACAATTTCAAACATAGCATTGGCAGCATTGCATGCCTCTTGTTAAAATCCCTCACCCTCAAAACACTGCTGTTTTGTAGACATCCCGACCATTAGGCTGACTCTGACTCTTTTGTACCATAAATTAAGATGCATTTGATGTACATGACCGAATAGAAATACTCACCTCACTCTCCTTGGATGTCTCTCTATCTCTCTCCTCATATACCTAACCTGTCCATTTCTCACCACTTTTATACTCGTATACCTTTGTCAGCACTGGCTTTGTGATCTGTCTGATACTGATCTAAAGAGAGAATGGCAATGTGGACATGCACACAGGAAAGGTGTAACCATTCTAGATCTCCCCAACGGGGCATCCCCTGTTCTTTTAAATGCAGCAATGCATGAGACAAACTCCCTTTTATCCCTGACCTCCACTAAATAGGGGGGATCACTGGTTAAACTTTATATTTATTATACATAAATGTGTATCTAATGGGCTATGTATGGGTTTTTCTGTGTGTTTGTAGAAGATCAAATTCTAGAACATATATGCTAGCCTTCTCATCTAAATCGCAAAAATCACTTGCTAGTCGAATCCCATATCACTTACTGTCAATGTCATTATGAAAATCCATATATAAATGAGAGTTTTTACCTAAACAGTTTATATTTCATATTTTTTAAAGGGAAGATGTTATAAATGGATTCCCTGTGAAACCTGAGCCTTTCACACTTGACTTAATCTTGTTTGTTTGTCTTTGAAGCTGTCTGATCCTTCGCCGTGACAACCCATAATTATGGAGGGGAATGGGAGTGGGGATCCCAACCCATTCAACAACAGGGTACCTCCCTCCTTCTCCGAGACCCCCTCCACTCTATTCTATTCTTTCTCAAAGGGACACATCACCAATTTGGACGTTTGTCTTCTACAAAGTACATTTGACAGTAAAGTTCTACCAAAAGAGGAGAGAGAAAGAGGGGGTACATATAGAGCTCGATGATTGAGGGATTGTGTGTGTGTGTGTGGGAGGGGGGGGGGTCATCAGGTCTTCTGGTTTCTGCCACTGCTTCATAATGGTTTGATGGAGTGGGATGGAGTGGGTGGCTCTGCGGTTTGTTTGTGAATCTCTGTGAGTGCCCAATTTAACATGTCTTCTTGTCCATATAGCCATGACCATGACAGTCATACATCAATACACATAGTTCATGTTTCGTGATTTTGTAAAGCTCGTAAAGGGCCCTCTTCTGCCTGGCGTCGCTTATCGAACACCGACAGCTATAGGGCACTAGCAGGATGCAGTAATTCTACCTTGTGAGACCTTTAGCTGAAGCTGGTTCCTGTCATGTCCAAAATCGGAGTTTTAGGGGTCATGAACCTTTCACTTATAGCCCTCTATTGTGGGTCCTTAGGTCATCTGTTCAGATTGGGGGAGTGGTTAGGACTCTGGCCTACCAATCAATGGGTCATGAGTTCAAATCCATGTCTAGGCTGTTTTGTTCACACATGATTTTAACATGTATTTTTGGAAGGTCAAAAATTGTGATAGTATACAATTCGGTTTTAAAGATCCTTTACACAAGATCAATATTTATAGTGTAATCTAAAATGGTTTTGAATCAGTTGTATTTGAATATTTCTCATGCCACCTGGTTGCATTGGGGGAGTGGTTAGGACACTGGCCAATCAATCCAGGGGTAATAGGTTCAAATCCATGCCAAGGCAACATATCTTTTTTTTATAGTTGGTAAGAAATAGTAATATTATTTACAAAGAAAACCCAATGCAACAATACAAAACCATTTTAAATCTTAGATTTTAGGTGTTAAGGATCTTTACAACCGAGTTGTATACTATCACATTTTTTGACCTACCAAAATACATCTTAAAATTGTGTGTGAACAAAATTGCCTTGACATGGATTTGAACCCATGATGCATGGAATGGTAGGTGAGAGTCCTAACCACTCCCCCAATCTGAACAGGTGAACTAAGGACCCACAATAGGGGCCTATATTTGAAAGGTTTATGACACCTAAAACACCAAATTTCGGTCATGACAGGAACCAGCTTCAGCTAAGCAGCAGGCTTCTATAGTTAGCAGAGGAAAGAGCACTGGTACCAGACAAGATGGCGCTGTACAGTGATCATCTAGCTAATGCGGAATACATTCATTGTCAATCACTTGGTAAAATCTCGTGGTGGTAGTTTCTTCATTGTCATATGTGCTACAGGAATATTTGCAATAAGAAAGGGTCATTCCTTTGGTTGTGCAGTGCTTCATAGAGCAATTCCAAGTTGTATTATAATTCTTTCAAAGCTTAAACCGGCTAGTTATATTACATACATGTACTTTAGTGCTGCACTCAAATACTTCTCTTCTCGAACATGAGTTAATTCATGTTGAGTTGAGTTTTGGATATTTTATTTGGTTTCAATCATGTAATAATTATGTATAACTGAAAATGGTGAATACGCTCTGAATGCATTGTATAACTGAAAATGACACGCACACATTGGATAAATAACATAAAGATCCTTTAAGTGTAAAATATAATAGCAATATCTCAGTTCTGTTTTAATTTGGTCGAACATATTAGGACCAATATATCCCATTTAGAATAATAAAATGGCTTCCATGCCAACTAAAAAGTGTCAATTTTCAATAGAAAATATTCCATTTGCATCCCAAAATATAGAATACCATCACCAAAGATGGACTAATTCTAAAAGGACTAGCGTATTCTACATCAAAAAGCACCCTCGCGCATTTTTTTTGCCCATTTGGTCTCTTTTGCAATCATCATGCATTATAGTAGTCAAAACTACAACTACCGTAAATTCCCGTGTACTCCCCGCATCTCGCGTATAGCCCGCACCCCCAACTCAGGAGAATCCTATAACCCGTTTTGGGATATGAAAATGTGTGTTTTAGTACTGTTCTATAGAGATAAAAACCCTCGAATAACCCGCACCCTATTCCGCATTAGCTAGATGATCACTGTACAGCGCCATCTTGTCTGGTACCAGTGCTCTTTCCTCTGCTAACTATAGAAGCCTGCTGATTAGCTGAAGCTGGTTCCTGTCATGACAGAAATTTGGTGTTTAGGGGTCATAAACCTTTCAAATATAGGCCTCTATTGTGGGTCTTGAGGTCACCTTTCAGATTGGGGGAGTGGTTAGGACTCTGACCTACCAATCCACGCACCATGGGTTCAAATCCATGTCAAGGCTATTTTGTTCATACACAATTTTAAGATGTATTTTGGTAGGTCAAAAATTGTGATAGTATACAACTTGGTTGGAAAGATCTTTAACACCTGAAATCTAAGATCTAAAATCGTTTTGTATTGTTGCATTGGGTTTTCTTTGTAAATAATATTACTATTTCTTACCAACTATAAAAAGAGATATGTTGCCTTGGCATGGACTTGAGCTTATTACCCCTGGATTGATTGTCCTAACCACTCCCCCAATGCAACCAGGTGGCATGAGAAATATTCAAATACAACTGATTCAAAACCATTTTAGAATACACTAAAAATATTGATCTTGTGTAAAGGATCTTTAAAACCGAATTGTATACTATCACAATTTTTGACCTAACAAAAATACATGTTAAAATTATGTGTGAACAAAAAAGCCTGACATGGATTTGAACTCATGACCCATTGATTGGTAGGCCAGAGTCCTAACCACTCCCCCAATCTGAACAGATGACCTAAGGACCCACAATAGAGGGCTATAACTGAAAGGTTTATGACCCCTAAAACTCCGATTTTGGACATGACAGGAACCAGCTTCAGCTAAAGGTCTCACAAGGTAGAATTACTGCATCCTGCTAGTGCCCTATACAGGCATGTTTGGTATCAAATGAAAGCTGAGATCGGTTCGCGTACAACCCGCGGGTAGTACGCGGGAATTTACGGTAAATATCCCCCATGGAAGCGCGTCTTTCCCCACTTTGTCGCATGTACTTTGACAGTGGCGGATCCAGGAATTTTGGAAAGGGGGAGGGGGGCGCTGTAATACCTACAGCATTGGGGGTGTTGGACCATCTAAATTAAAATGTACAGAAAAATAGGGGGGCGCGCGCCCCTTGCGCCCCCCTGGATCCGCCCCTGCTTTGATATATATATATATATGTATAGATCTAAAACATATTGTTATAATTACTTACGTGTTGTGAAGTTATTTTCTGTGTATTTTTCTTTTATTACAAATTACATCCCCATTATATTCATAATCCCCATACTTTATCCCACCAAATTAGAATAACAAAGACACGAAGCTATTTAGTAGTAGCCTCCCCCCATAATTTGCATCTGATTTGAATGTGTTGTCACGTAGGACAGAACCAAATAAATATAGAACTATACTTGTTATTTCCTTTGGGGAGAGATTAAATCAGATATAACGTTCATTGAATTACGAGTAAGACATGATGACCTATGTCTTACATCTTGACGGGTCTACTGTGTTTAAACCAACTCTTTTCTCTGTCTGTTTTGCCCGGGGGCTCTGGGCACAGGATGTCAGGAACAGGTAGTTGGCCTATTACAATCGTGTACAATCGTGTAATACTCATGATGACACTTGTATGCCCTAGGGGCATATGCTAAGATAACAAAAAGAAAAATGGTAAAACCTCTGCCTGTGTTCTCAAAATATCGTTATCACTGGGGACAACTGGCATGTTCACAATGTGGTTTTTATAAGTTGTTTATCAGCCAAAACATCAGGTCATTATCAGCGGGATATGGGGTGGGAGGTGGATGGGTTGGAGTGGGAGGGGAGCATAAGGCATGATGCATGGGCGTGGTGAGTCTTATGTCTGGTATTGGAATCACTCATTAGTGCATACCTCACTCAAAGCTGAAAGTTTATCAAAACGAATTTTGGCTGTTGCCTAGACTTATACACTAAAGCAACTAATAGAGCAATTATTTCTGTAATATGACAGGAATTTGTATGGAAGGTGTCAAATGTTCTCTGAAATGAAACTACCGGGTATCATTGTCAATCTGCTCAAAACTGAATTTCTGAAAGTTTTTGTTGCTTTCTTGTTCATAATGAGAATTAGAATGGCATACATTGATGATTTGACCGCCTCACTCAGCTTGACACCATCCATGACGTATATGGACGTTGACTCACAAAGACCTAGTTTTGGTGACGTAACGTCCCCAAGTACAGCGTCACTAATAATGACGGTCACAGATCCGCCGCCCGTTTGTGACAGTATTCCCCAGTATTCCTAACTGTAGCAGGCCAGTAGTTCACTGGACACCCCCCCCCCCCCCCACAACTACCTTCTCCTCCCCGTCCCACCCCAACTGCCGATGATAACCTCAGAAGATGACATCTTACCTTCTAACCCCTACCCCACACCTTCTCTCCCCTCGGTGTCTATAATTGCCCCCTTAGCGACCGTCCACAATAGCAGACGACAATTACTGTTCCCCACTGTCTCTGGTTGCCGCCAGGGAACGCTCGGGATGACCACTCGTGACGTCACAACCAGTAGGTGGCGCGTCGATGGGGTTAAATAGCCGCCATTGTGTACATCTTAGTGATACCCGAACTCACCCCTAGGGCGCCGGGTTTTATGTGTGGTGTCCAATATGTTACAAACCCTGAAAAAGCTTTTGAATGACAAAAGACAAGTTGGACGGCGACAAAGGCTGGGTTGGTCTGAGTGTTGGCGGTGGATAAAGGGAGGGGTTTGGGGACGTGTGAGTGTTGGTGTTGGAGGGTGGTCTTTAAGGGTTTGTATTTGTTGTAAGTGCTGAGGTGTGGATAGTAGCGGGCTTAGCGGATTTTGTTGAGACTTTAATCCCAAATAGTAAGAGAAATAAATAGATGAATGGGGTGCTTAGAATGTAAAAGTGATCTTTGTGCATTTGGGAAATGCATACGTGTAAAACAGCTGCTTCCTAAATTATGGCGTAGAATTCACCCACTTTCAGAGGGACTACCTGGTAAACCCTTTTTCTAATTACTTAGCATTTCCATGATTTTCTGTGAAAAGCAATTGTTATTTTATCACCCATCAGTAACCAGTTATTGGTACAATTTTTAACAAATTCTAAAGAATACCTGAGTCAAACCCCCATTTCGATGTACACCCACCAGACCTCCAGGAGGGCCATATCATAACACGTGGGGGCAACTTTATGGCCAACTGTCCAACTACGATTACTACCACATCATCACTATTCCCTTTACAAAACCCTACAATATCCACCAATACCATCAATATATATAACACGAATTTCACCCACTATCATTCATCCCCATCTGTGGCACCCCCACCCCTCCACACCATATACACATATACAGATCAAAGCATATCCCATATGCAAATCAACATATCAAATATTCAAATAAGCCCAGGGAAGGATGCTTAGTATAATGACCAGTTAGTGACCAGTGGGACACAGATGTTGAAATGTTTCGCCGATTACTCCGGAGTGCAAACATCCCTATTCATAGTGTCAATAGACAGTATGAGTCCCAGCGGTCAGGGAGCTTTTCCACCTGGATTATTGGTGTCTTTCTTCAACACTACCTGGTGCCTTTGATGTGGTTGTGTGTGTGTAGGGGTGGGTAGAGGTACTTGCTGCAGACAGGTGTGAGGAATACTTAACCATTTAAGGACCGCATAGTCCCTTATTGCAATATGCCCTTTTGTCATCATGATGCACGAATACAGCCCTAGAGAATTAATCGCTATTGCTGCATTCAAGCATGTATCATACCAGCTCTAAGCAGTTGATACACTGCCGTAGGTGGCATGATGCATGGATGCAGCACTGGCACCACGGCTACATGTATGTATCCCGAAGAGAAAAGAGCATGGGGCATCAAAGCGCTATGCAGATAACGGGCTGTTCCTCACCTGTGACCGGTCATCAGTCCAATTTATATGTCAAGTCTGAAACTATCAATGCCATTTCAGCTATTCCAGGCATGTTAGTATTTCATGCAAATTATAATTATGAAAATCCCATTTGCGATAACAGTGAGTCTTTTGTCTTGAAATAAAAAGACCTTCGACATACATGCACTGAAAACTCTATGGGAGAAAAAGTAATCAAGGGTGATTGTGACACAAGTGATTACTTGGTAATCACTAGAGTAATCATATGTGCTGACCCCAGGTCATAACTGTGATTACCTTTTAAAAAATAGTCTATGACTAATTTCATATAATTTATTTCTCTGTTCAACAAAATATCAATCCCTAATAAGTTTATAGTCACCCCATCATCTTGTCATCATACCCTGATTGAGAGCACTTCTAGCCCTCAGAGCAAGCTTAATAAAGCATTATGTGTGAAAACAGTAACCAGCAGCCTATTCTTACATTAGTAGATAATGGTTTCAGGCACAAAAAAGGTGTCCATGTGTACACATGTGTGTGCTCTTGATAATTTTGCTAAGACCTTACTTGTAAATAATGTTAGTTCCTTATGTGCCAAAATTCTTCATCTATGTCATTTTATAAGTTGCTATGACTACAGTTATTATAGATATGAATCCATATATAGCCTAGAGAAGGAACTGCCTGTCCCATTACTGTCTAGTAGGGCCCCCTAGTGGCAAATATTCTGATCAAGATGATGACTTTGGGTCATCACAGTGATGACCTTAACTAATCAACTGGCTATGATTACCCTAACTAATCAATAGTGATTAGTTTTAGATATGCCTAAGTTTTCAGTGGGCACACCATACCTCACGAGTTGAAGCTGGGCCATATTACACGATGCCGAATGCTGAATGCTGTACTACCATGTTCTAAATAGTGCTGAAAAAAGAATGAAATGACGAACCTCAAGTTTATCACCCCTTTTGACGGGAAACCCACATAAATTGGCAAAATAATTAAATTTGAAGAAATTCTTACAAAACAGACCACATTTGATAGGGATTTTCCAACATTTTGGTTGGTAATTGCGCCCTAACAATATGCTACTCTTGGCCCAAAATGACTGAAAATTCACCCCTATTGGCGGGCCCGCAATGCAACAGGAACCAAAAAGTACCCCTTTCCCACTTTTTTGTGAACGCATATATTTACTATAGAACATAATATATAGGAAGTGGCCCACGGATTCATTGATGTCATTATTCGATATTGAGGTCATTGGTCCCGAGAACGTCAGTGATGACAGATTCTAAGAATGCAAATGGAATGATGACATGTGAAGGGATATCCGTCACAATGTACCCTGTGTCTAAGCACTTCCGCTGCAGTCTTATTAACATTTCCTGAGATCGTCGGGAAATTAAATTAGTATAGTGTAGTTGTGTATGCTAAGCGTCACAGCCTTTGTTAAAGCCAGCTTGTAGTTAATAGAGGATGACTTCCAACATATGGGCCCAGTATTGTTCAGCATTAAATGCGATGTACTTAAAAATGCTATTGGAGAGTTGGGGTTGAATATGGTGACCGTTATATACTAACCCAAACATGACCATATATGGGGAAAGAGAAGACCCTTTATGCAAATTATCTTCACAAAATGTAGCTTTCTGTCAGATAGTATTTGAGGGAATACCCTCTCCTGTACTCTCCTGGACCCAACCATTCCCACCTCAGTCCAGCATATTGGGAAGCCATTCTCACAAGCCAACCCCCCACTTTTCATTTAGGTTCACCTTGGATCGATTATCCCCCAGTTAGAAGCCTATAAACACCCTCTAAATACCCCCTCAACTCCACCCCCAGATCTCATAAAAGTGACACAGCCCCAGAAAGGGGAGATCTCCAGTTGGAGGGAGGAACCAAGCACGTGGGAATGGACATTCTTACCTCTAAGTGAGGAGAGCAGTCTCCAAGGTAGTCTACTCTGTTGTGGCCACGATGCTGAAGCAGGGCCCTTTATTTCATTCGTTTTTTTTGTTAAGAACAGAAAAAGTTAAGGCCATGGCAGAACTTATATTGTAACTACCATTGTCACTGTTGGAGCAGTAATATGAAAGGCGGCAACAGCTTACTAGTAGTGGGAGAATGGCCTGACACTAGCATTCATCAAATGTTAATCACACGGATATTGGCCTTTGCACTTAGATATTACCTTTTGGCAGCTGGTACTACTTCCTTTTCTCATTAAATCTGACCTGATTGATGGTGGGTTACCAATATGTGCTCCTAGAAGTAAAGTGCCTTCTTTCTCCCCCTTGACAATTCTTTATTTCAAATAATTCAACAAAGAGTTTAAACATAATGATTGTAAAGCCACGAATTCTGAACTTGGGAATATATCCATTGGACATAAATGATTATAATCACATCCTAGATCCCCCTCCATCTCTCTCCCCGTCTGTGTTTTGTCACTTAATGTTAGTCTGAAGTGTCGTTCGTTAACTATAGTTTGGTTCTGTCTCTCTGTCTATCTCTCTCCCTATAATATCTCTGCCTCTTACTGCCTCTTTCTCTCTCTCCCACTTCCCTTCCTCAGATAGAGTCATCAGTCCACCTAAATAGATGTATTGTGGAAGTGGGTGTGTATGTGTGGATAGAAGGTGGGCGGTTCAGGTATCCTTTATTCAGGGTGCATACATTGCCTGCTGATGGCTCATGATCAACGACTAACGACTATAGACCAAAGCCCTCTAACATATCATTTAGGATCATCATCAAAATAAAACTCTTCATCCACCTGAATTCCCTGGATAAAAATACTTTCTCGAACGAGAAATATAGCTTTTTCAGACCAGTTAATAGACTGATATATGGCAGGTGATGTGTTGATAGGGGAGAGGTGGACTTTTTATAAGAAGATCTGAGGAGCATTCCAAGATGCCTCGCTTGTATACAGGGGGCTCATTTGGCATCCTTTCCTCCCTCATTTCCTGATTTATGGTGTCTAAATGCTGTATCTTGACTAGAAGAGGCACCTCCTCCTCTCCATCGTCCTTCAAAGGTATAGACCCTCAGGGCAGACTAGAGGCCATAAAGGGAAGTCTGAAAGTGGCTTTCTACACTTGCATAACTTGATTTGAAAATGAAGCAGAAGTCTCAATTCTTTATTGCCTCGTTAACGACTGGTGTTGAAAGGTGGAGGATTTGGAGTGGTATCTGGTCATAAATCAGATTTATATGCCGCTAATAATGGGCAAAATGTGCAAGCCGCCATCTTGTCCCCCGGTGGTTTATGCTACATATGGCTTGTCTCTCGTGCTGTGAGTGAAAGGCATATAAAGCAGCAATAGACAGACAGACAAAGATCAATAGTGGTACAAAGCCAGAAACAGAGAAAGACCAAGAGAGACAGAGACAACTCTCTCCGTCTGGGAAAGCGAGGGAGACACACAGATAGACAAACAGAGACACTGAAAGAGACAGAGACAGATAATGCAGGGACAGAGAGCGATAGGGACAGAGAGCTATAAAAAGAGCGACAGGTAGACAGAGTTAGACAGACAGACAGACAGACAGACAGAGGGAGAGGGCGAGGGAAGTAAGCTAGGAGAAAAGTTGAGCTAGTGCTATAGCTACAACCAGCTAGAATTTAGTATGCAATGCCACCACGATAGACATATAGAGCTACCTACATCTACCCTATACTGACAAAGGGACAAAGGTATCCATGGTTCACATGTCAACCTCCTAAATTCCCTAATACATTTATGTGATTGTGATAGTTCTGGCGATGAACCGTATGATTCTCTAGCTACACCGTCCATTAATCTATACTAAAAAGCCGATTATTCAGTCACCGTTGGGTGTTTCTATTCACAGAGCAGTTTTCTTTTGTCAAACCAGGTTCTATTCATTTTCTCAGTATTTCAATGTAATATTCAACCTATGTGGAATAGTCTTATTTTGATAACTGACTGAAAAGTGTCGTTTGGTGATAGTATTAATGGAACATTAGAATTGGATTAGTGGGTATTTCTGTCTGTCTGTCTCTGTCTCTGCAATCAAATTATAATTTACAACGCCTCGCCGCAGGATTCTCAATACATTGCAGATTTACATATTTATATCTTGTTGGGGGGTAGGATCACTACTGCAGCAAACTCTTGCCCTTGCAAAAATGCCAAGGCGTTAGTGGAGCAGTGTGGTTCAGTGGGCCTTGGCTTTGACTGAGTATCTTTAGTAGATAGTAGGAAGATTTACTATGTCAGATACAATCTCTGTAACAGCCTCAGTGAAAGTTGCCCTACTTGGTCGTTGTGAGGGCATTACACTTCAATGGCAGTTACTGTTGTACCCTATGACTCATGAGTATGGTACACCGATGAAGATTCAACTCCGTTTTTCTGTTTTAGTGCGATCACCTGATAAAATGATAAACTAAGACAGTTTCCCCTTTTGTATCTGAATTGGGCATGGCGTTGCTACTCGAAAAGACACAGAGACCCCAAATGTGATACCCAGCTTGGGATATTTCTTGTTCAGAAATGTACCACGGTTTAGCTGAAAACGTATACAACATGGTATGTTCGAACTTTTTGGGTAACCAAACAGGGCAAGCAGCTAAATGATAGGACATATTCCGACCTGATGTTTTGGATCAGTCTCAATCTTTGATCTGTGTTTTTACTTCCTTTAAATCCCCATTTTATAATACAATTGTGTTGAATTTTAATCTTAACTTTATTCTTAAGAGCATCAAGGGTGATAGTTAGGGTGTCATCCCATTGGTTGCTCTTGTCCTTCTACGCTCATGCATATAGCGAGGCGGCATAGCTAATCCATTGTGCATTTTTTGCAGAAGTTACCAAATTTCTCACAGACATTGACTGATATATGATAAACAAATTTTCATTAAGAGGCAATTTAGATCTGGTGTATGAAGGTTGTGGCGGCCATCTTTAAAAAGGGTTATTTATGATTGCATTTCTAGTCAGTTGAACTGCTGAGGGTATGTCGATATCCCATTTCTTAGACTGCAGTAACACAACAAGATAGCTTAGATATGCCTCTAATGACCTTCTGAAACATTAAGAGCTGAGGCAAGATCAAGGTCATTTGTCAAGGTCAAACACCAGCAAAATGGAATTTCCTGATGGATTTCATTCATTTCTATACATATATATACTAGGTGTTGCAAATTAGAAACATTCAACAGGACCATACATCACCTTTCCTTCATATCAGCAGTAGTTATTCTTTCATGCTATTCTGAGATGTAGATGCTTTTTGATTAAGTGTGGTGTGCATGACAACTCATACCACTTCAGTTTTAGATATGATATTGTATTTCATAATAGTAAATTGCAGTCACTTCCACCTAGTCATCTTCAGGGCATCTACAGACATAACATTATTATATGCAAACAATACATAAACAAGGGGTGGCATAAAAATACTTTTTATTCTTATTTAATCAGCCTAATAGCTTATAATTAATTAATGCAATTACTGTATTGTCGCATATAGGTGCCGGGTTTTGAATAGGTGCCTGTTTTGAATAGGGGCCGGGGTATAATGCCTTTGAAATTAATAGGTGCCGGGTCTTGAATAGGTGCCTGGTGTCCCTATCAATGACTACAAAGCGGCTGTTTTAATATGTTATTTAGTGCATTGTATAGGGGCCCTTGATGGGGGGTCCCCATGTCGCATGTCGGATTTAAGAAATGACCATGTCGCATGTCTATGTCGCTTAAAATGCTCATGTCCCATGTCAATTTAAGAAATGTCCATGTCCCCTGTCACTGAGCCTCATGTCGCATGTCACTACGCCTCATGTCGCATGTCAATTTTAAGAAATGCCCATGTCGCCATATCGAATTTAGGGGTCTAGAGCCATTGTATACCCTTTGGTAGTGGCCCGGGGTAGGGGGTGGTGTTTGCTCTAGAATTTACCATCTTTGATCAATTAGTGTGCCCCCTATACAGAAGATATAAGCCTTTGTTTATGAATGCAAGTTGGTTTTGCTATTAAAGGCCTTATGATCTCTATTTTTCCTTGGGTAGGAGTGGGAATACATGACTCTTAAAACAATAACTGCCGGGCCTTGAATAGCTGCCTGATTTGATTAGGAGCCTGGGGCACAAGGGTACCCAAATAATTAGCTGCCCGGGCACCTATATGCGACGATACAGTAACCAGCATCAAAATATCAAGTTGATGTACTAAAGATAATCTAACCATCACATATTTACTATTCACATCAATTGACATATATATATTTAATGCTGTGCTAATACAAAGCTTGCAATTGAGATGAATTTAGAGATCTTTGTTATGAATAATTGTTTGCTAGCCCATCTCATCATTAAATTTCATTCCAATATTGTTTATCCATACCCTTTAGTGGTACAGCTACTTACCTCACTTATGTGAGCATTCCCCCTCGCATTAGAATTAGATAATATATTTTTGCATCATTCATATAATATGTTTATACTTATCGTAGTTTACATGTAAAGCAATTTCGGGGGCAATATAACATGTATTATAGAAATTACAGCCTGAAGACCACATTGATTTTTCTTATTTTGCTCATATCTCAAAACATGAATATTCCACTTACGACCCTGTATACTGAGGCGACGATATGTCATTATACATAGATTAAGTCAATATTCACTTACATGTAGGCATTTTAGTAGACTAGAGAATGTTTTTTAAAAATTGATTTTCTCAGGGGGCTCACGGGCCCCCTAGGGCAGATCTCAATTGCCTCTTAATGAAAATTGCTTCTCTACATGCTAATCAACATGTGTGCAAAAGATGGATACTTCTGCAAAAAACGCACAATCCATCTGTCTACTGTAGCTATGCCGCCCCGCTAATAGCTTCACGTAGGAGAAATGTTTCCTGTGGGTTCAATACCAGCAGGAGTCTACCCAAGGTCACTGCAAGGTCATCCAATGTCATTCAGAGGTCAAACCACAGCCCATCGCTCTCCCTACTTTGACCTTTGGAAGCCAGGCATTGTCAAAAAGCCCTTTTACATTTTGCAACTGGTACCCATAACCCCTGTCATAATCTCTTTATTATTACACACATGGAATTCTTAACTGAAAGGTCATTATTCCATGGGGAACCCCTACTACCCCCTCTCCCCCTCGCCCAGCCCTCACCCCTACGGCACACGTCCAAGTCCACAACAATAAGCATAGAAGTGAGTCTAATTGATGAGCTAGGGCAGGGCTGAGGCCACCCTGAGAGGCCCCCATGAAGAGTAATTGGAAGGAGACTGGTCCCTCTTTTACCATGAACTATAATTCCAGTCAAACTTCACATGATGTCTCTATTGGGGCGGGGTCTTGTTAAAGGGGCCGACACAGGGAGGGATGAGTGGGGGAGGGTACAGGGTGGCATGGTACAGGTATTAGGGGGTGTGGTCAGGGGGTATAGGGTATGGTTACTGTATGTATAAGGTAGGTGGTGGTCCATATTGGGTGTCCATGTATGCATGTGTAAACTATGATAGATGTCAGGGAACATGTCTATGAAGATGTCCACAGTGGGAGCTATTGTATATTAGCCTTTTCACAGACCTTGAACTGAGAGGTGACAACAACATTCTGGAAAAAGGCACAGTACATTTCTTGCTTTGGCAACTGAGAAATTCATATCATATCGTATTTGTCAAGTCTATACATTTGTACCATTACTGATGTGATGGGATGTGATGTGTCAACCATGAGTGCCGTGAGAGTTTTTCCTGCGTCACCAAATTACCAAGATCAGAGAAGGGTTTGAACAATCCAAACGTTTTCCCCCCTTTGGTTTCAATCTCATTCATCGAAATTCGCATTGACACTGACAGGCCTAAGTGATATGTTCTACCTTATAGTTGATTGCTATCAAGCAGTTTGGGTTTAGATTGAGTCGCTAGGGCTGTTCATACATGACAAAATGGTGCACAAGACCTGCAATGTCCATCAGTCAAGAATTCAATTTGGATTTATCCTGAAACTGCAATGCACTTTTTTTTACTACACGGCAAAAAATACCATACATCAATATTTAAACTTCCAGAATGTTCATGAAGGATTCCCGACATGTTAGGCTTTATACACTGAGGGTAACAAATGTGTGTTTCATGTTACATGGTGAGATACTGTTGGGTATATAGGTGTATACGTTAGATATTTTATTCGATATTTTTTAGCATAAAAGTGTCAGGGAAATATACTAATCTCTTCGTCTAGTATAAAATATTACCTGGAATAATTCAAACTATAAGGACATGCAAAATGACCCCTCTGATTGACCCTATATTTTGCTAGACAATAGGTCAGGTAACCTGCAACGCACTCATTTCTTTCCCTGCTTAAGTGATATTAATGTTCAAAGACCGATTTCTTTTAGGTTTTGCAACATCCACGGTTGGTCTGTCAAAGCTATTATCCCTCCTACTTTTAGACAGGACATTCGAGGGATAAAATTTTATGTTTGATGTGGATACAAAAAGCCATCTATCTGCAAAACGTGAAGGAAAAAGCACAAACTATTTGTCTGAGGAACTTGACAATAGAATCACTGGACAAAGAGATAACATTACAAAAGTTGTATAGATGGGCGCGTGCCTGGATAGATCAATGATGGGCCTACGTGGGTATGTACAGATATACTGAATCCAGTATTAATTAAGTGGAACTGGATGGAATTGGCCCCAGCTACAATAGAAATTCATTTCACGCGCTCCTTATAATCGGAGGGCAACATATGGAAAGGATCCATTGCATTTGTGAAGCCTAAGCCGTATGCCACTGAAAAGTAGTGTTTCTGATCATATAATCGTGCAAATTCGACGAGGGCGTTTTTGATTTCCTTTTCTTATTAAAAGAAATCTGGGGGTTTACAAGACCAGGATATTGTGAGTAATTAACCCTGTTTTAGCATTCCGGAGTTGAATTGCATGTAAGTTTTCTAAAAAATCTAAGTTTCTTTTTCTAGCTGTGACTGCATTACTTTTCCATAATAAGTTATTGTCAGTTATTTCCCACAAATCTCTGTGATGTGCGCGCTTATGAGTTGCACAATAAATAGCCTTACTTGGGACACCACAAACAGAATAAAACTTCAGCAACATTTGGAGCAATATGTATACCCATATAGATAGCATATAGTACAATGACAAATACAATAGTTGCTCCTGCCAGCCTACTAATCGCTTATGAGACCCCCCCCCTACCCCACACATCATCCACTGTAACTCTATACAGTGTCTACGTGATGGGAAAGGGAATGAAGCTCCTAGTCAGCACATCAGGTACTGGACACATTTGTCTGTATCACCTGTGTGTATCACCTGTGGAAGGCCGACGCGTGCAGGGCATCTATCCTTGGGCATTTATCCTTTGATTCTTGTCCTGATTGTGATGGTTAGAAACCTACTGGACCATTTCACGTGCCCCATAATTCCCCTCCCCCTCCATACCTAGCCGTCTTGATTCTGGGAATGTGGCTCAACATTTGAATCAGATATTTTATTTCATAGTATGCATGCACCTGACTTTTGTATCTCTGAATCGGTATCTCTACATTCAATCATTTTGACCGACTGTAAAATGCCATATAACTGCAACTGCATGCTTCTTAAATACTGCTCGAGTTCCTCAAGTGCTCAAAGGAAATCTCTAGGGTCAACTCTGTCCTTTGACCTTTACAGTTTGCTGGATTTGGGCAATACTTTTGTCATGTAAGACCAGCGAGCAGGAACCAGTGCGTACGATGCGAGAGGCCCTAGGCAACTGTCACCATACTTGCAGGTTCCTGCCCGCTTGTTCCTACAAGACAAGAGGTACCACCCAAATCCAGCAGAATTTCAAGGTTAGGCTAGGTGGCACTCGCAAGTGACATAACGATACTTCAATATTATAATGTGATGTCACTATATCATGAAAAGGGTTAGGATGCTAGCAAATTCAAACCAATAGATAATGTACATGTAAATCATCATACTATTCTTCTATAAGATACCAGTTGATCAATATTGGTTTGATTATAACTATTCGAGCTTACGAAGAAGGCAGTTGAGTTCTGCGTTAACGAACAACTTCCCTTTGCAACTATTTCCCACGTCTGGTTGATTCCTCAACTACAATGTTCACCTCACACATTCATAGGCCCTCAGAGTTTTGCTGGGCTGTCAATGTCATCGTCAGTCAACTATGACAGGAATATACAATTCCATAGCAAGTACCATAATCCGTGTCAATCTCCATTTTGTCAAGGAAGAGAGAGGATGAAATTATGTATATTTATAGGTGACACTTCTATAGGATGAAAGTGACAAGTATCAGGAGTGACAGTTAGGAAGAGAATTCAAGGAGACATCTGAAAATTGTTGAAGCCAAACTCAAAGCTCCCATTGATGAAATATGGTAGGAAGCCAAGCGCAGGATGGTATTATTAATAAGGAGCAGACGACATATGACAATAGCAGACGGCATTTTCTGTCAGCAACGGAAGTGTTGTACATTTGAAGCTGACACCAGAGAGGTATGAGGGTTTAACCAGAAAGGGGGGGGGGGGGTGGCTGTAGTGAATATTTACCAAATAACAAAATTCAAAACTCAAACTATAGATGTAGAACTATATCCCACCCCTATGTATAAGTATGCTGTGTAAATGGATCAGAACGAGGGGGATTTCTAGATTTACTGTCTGAACTACTCCATCTTGCACAGAAGACAAAATGAGTGAAGTTGACAGTAAGTGAGCTACATTGTGCCTACAACTGCGGGTACTGTAGGTGGTACAAGGCCATTTGATGTCAGCAAAAGATCAACAGTAGTGCCATAATGATGACAGCTCCATGTTAACAGGTGTCATGATTATGATGAGAACAGATCGTCTAAGAGATAACGAGGCGTACAGCGACAAAATGTGCTGCAGGTGGCCTGCACAGGTGTGAGCCGGAGAGGGTAAAAGGAAAGGTGTGTTAAGGGCACACGTGGGGAAATGTCTTCTCAGTAGGTAGGTTAAGAATTCCCTTCTTTTATCAGGAGCTTTTTTGAAAAATAGTCGGATTTTCATATAGGTTTCACATGAGACATACACAATACATACATTTTCATTACATCCAACATCACACCCTGCATGTTTAGGCATGGGATATCTAGGCTTATGTTTATTATTTGTCAGGGATGCCCCATTATGATCAAACCAATTCTTCTCACATTAGGTAGGTCAGCAGAGAGGTTTTAGCCCTTTTAGCTCATAATTATTCTTAGCAGATAAGGGATGTCTTACTGAAGTCATGTATGTATTCTAGTTATGTTATTCTAAATGTAAAACAAATGGATACATCACAAGTTCACAGAGGAAAGTAAAGGAGTCGCAATGACTCTTTTAGCCAGGGTCACCCACATCACTCTGATAAAGGGAAGCAAAGTGAGGCTGACTGCCCTACACTGAAGAGTTAACTGCAGTTGACCCATCAAACGAAGGAGATTCAAAGTTGGCATTTTCATACATGAGTGCATGGATCTATAGTACAGCTTATACTGGTGAGTGGTAAGTTTGAAGGCACGCAATCAGAGTCAACATCTTTCTGACATGACTCTTGAAGAAGGGTGAAGCAGCCAATAACTCTGCTGGTGGCTATTCAGGGCCTACTCTACTCAACTCTGCATTAAAGCGAGTCTTAAGTCATACAAGGGCCAAGGAAGATGACCAGAGTAACTGTGACCCTTCTACCAGAGCTACTCTGATACCAGAGTCAACTAGATTCGGATGGCAGAGTCATGCCGACGCCTTTACTCTTCTCTGTTTTCCCGATGAAAGTAAATGTCATTTTCATCATGAGGAAAGTAGAGAGTTGGTCATTGCGGTAAGTGGGGTATGATGACGTGGTCAAATACATTAACAATAATCATACACTGCTATAAGAATATATAGGAATATCAAGGGAAATTGTGACAATCACACAAACATATTCAAATATGTTCAAGTTGATGCTATCTCAGTTGTATGGCCACATGAAGTAACCGACATCAAGTGTTTAGATCTAGAAGTAATCTTCCCATTGCTGCCGTCAATATATCAAAAGCCGATGGGTACTTTTTTAGGCGGCGTTTTGGTAACTTGATGTGACCAATTTAGCAAATAGCTCATCTTCAAATACATAAATTGAAATCGAAACGCCCCCAGGTTTTGTAAATAAGGCAATTTAATGGGTGGCCACGTGCATAAGGGCAGATTGGCAAGTTAAAGTTACGTGATCTTATCACAACTTTGTGAAATCTTAGCGATTTCACACACTAAAAAGATAACCTTGAATGAGTAGATAAGGTCGAAGTCAAACTGACAGGCTTATCTTCGGGTATGTCTCTAGAAGTAAAACGTATGTAAAGATAGGGAGGGAGATGGTTAAGAATTCCTTTTTGGAAGGGAGTATAGCTACATTGGAATTATCTTTTGTGATTTCGAAGTGACATTGGCATATAAACCATTTAGGAATTCCATCGTAGGGGTAAACAGATAAGCTAAACCTGACATGTGGTTAGATATGATTGTAGACCTATCTGTGAGAAATCGGACATTTTTGTATCAGTTACTAAATACGTGGAGATGTGTTTTAATCCTCTAGGATGAGGATGAGTCAGTAAGTCTTGATGTAATATAAGGCCAAATAAAAATAAAATTTGTTTCAGGTAACATGGGGAGAAACTCTAGGGTCGGTAGGTCGGATCTTTTTTTCTTTTTTAAAATTTTTGTTTGTTTGTTTTAAAACGTCCTTTAGATACCCTAAAATCGGCTAAGAACTGTAAAAATGGGGAAAAAATTCAAAAATTTGTTAACCTAAATTAACCACAAAAAAAAGTCTACAATATTTAAAAAATCTTCAAAATTGCATAAAAGAACGTAGGGTCGGCCCTATTTAGATAGGGTCGGTCGGGTGACCTGAAACAAACCTCCTTTTTTTGGCCTAAGCTACTGAGGCAATAAAAGGTGTGTTTCAGGCAACATGCATGGTCCTGAGGATTAGGGTGGGTAGGTTTGAATCTTTTCTTCCCTTTTGCTGAAATTGCTAGGAATGAATTGCAAATCGCTGCATCGACTCGCAGTCCATTAAGATGACTTACTGATTCTCCTCCATTAAATAGCAATATCACAAAATTATTGGACATACTTGTTCAAACACAATTTCTTGAGGTCAGAGAATTATTTAGGCTACTGAAGCCAGTGGGAGCCTGTTCTTCCTGACCAAAACGTTGCTAAAATTTTGAAAAGTATGAATATTAGAAAGGAATCATTTCCCAAAAATTAGGGAAAAATGCTAGAATTGGTCCTATTTTGAATCAAGTGTCGGGTTACCTGAAACACCTTTTTATTTTGCCTAACACAGCATTAACCACTCCTTAACATCCTCAGCCGACCCTCTATCACTTTTCAAATAGTGACCTTTGGGTGGATACTGTCCAAATGGCGACCGTGGCTTTCAGGTGGATATTACTAATACAAAATCAATCATTTAGGGTCCGTATCTTCGTAAAGAATGGCTCAGTTGGTCAGTTATTCAGTTTGAAGTGCATGCCTTTCAAAAAAGTAATGGTACCAGAGAAGAGAGTCAATGTCGCCAAAACGACACATCTCTGAATGTTAGAAAATACATGGCAATCGTTGGGGTGTCATTTTGGCGACATTGGCGAAACATGTCACTTGTGACTGTCCAAAAGTCGGACCCCATGCACGAAATCGGAACTCAAATTGATATTAGAAGACATACGAATCTAATGACTATACGATAATAATAATACACATTATCATAATACCCCAATAAAATGGTCATACCGGTCAGGCATCTCCGTGAGAATATCAAGGTTAAGGTAAGGCGAGGGAAGTCAACAAGAAAAGTCTACTGTATACAGGTTTTTTGAACCTTGGAATGAGATGGACGCTGATTACAGCACTCAAGATCAAAGAAGTTTTGCTAAATGGACTAACATAAGTTACCTATCATGCTGAGATAAGGGCGGTTGCGCCTAAGAAAGTTGCTATTATGTTATCAAATTATCTCATCAAATTATGGTACCGACTATTTAGTTATGCACCTGGATATTGATCGGTCCATACAACTGCTGAGTGTCTGGGATGGTTTTTGACTCTCTACCTGTGACATATGCATTGTGAGTTGTCAATTATTTTCTCTCTCAGGCAACTTGGCTGTACCTGAAGAACGATACTGGCTCCTGCCAGCCCCCTCATGTAGCCATCGATATTACTACTTATCACGATTTCTTTTATTCTTCATCACTGGGAATTGTTAAGTTTCCCTTAATCTTGTCCCAGCAATGGGACCTTTTACTATATCTATAGAGTGGTATCGTATTACTGCAGCACCATTGGATTAGCAGAACTACTCGAGTTCCAATCGCCTCCCAGGGAAAATCTGTGGTAACCGCAGCCATGACCAAACCATGAACATTTGTTGGGTTTAGTCAATGCTTCTTGCTCTCTATAAGGACTAGTGAGAAGATACTAAGAAAGGCCTTGCCCTTTTATGTATAGACACAGGTAGCCCCCCTTGCAGAAGTCGTAAATCCTACTCCCCCCCCCCCCATGACATCCCGTAAGAATTATCGAAATTATGTTGCCCCTCCCCAAATCGACCGTTTAGCTGTTAGAGACCATGGCACTCCACTGCTTTAGAATATGGTTCAAAAGAAGAGGGTACCAGGATCATGCTAAGCAACTTAATCAAGATCAAGTACCACAGTCCAAATCTTAGAAATCTAGACTCAAACAGCCAGTAGTATCCCTGCAGCGAATTCAGAATTCATGTATGTCTAACACTTGTTGGGGTACACTAGTACAAGGCCCCTCTTTGTGGGGATTCTATCAAACATTCTTTTCCCTATACCTTCTATCGTACACTTCACTTTCTGTTTTGTTATACCTCTCACCAACATGACACACTCTCCTAATCTGGTGAAATCAAACTCTGCTGCGGCCCAGACTGTGTTCCTTTGTACCCCTTTGTCTGGCTATACCTTCCCTGACTTCCTAAACTTGGCAATCTGTGAACTCACATATATACACGCTGGCCTGTCATAGGACTGTGGAAGGTCGACTGCAGCGCCATCGTGGCAATAGGAGCGGCTGAAAAGTGTACTAAGTGAGAGCTGATGTCGTCACTGATTCTTGAAGACTCGCGTCTCACCTCGCTTCTCACAGGAACCAGCTGCCATGCTTAGGGAACCAGCCATGTCCCAGTGGGACAAAATGGCAGCCAACACAGAGTAACCAGGTAGAGTCGTATAGTCTAAGGTGTATCACACCTAGCAATGTTTGGTGTCTTTGCACCGTTGGGTGAGGAGTGTAGATAGTGCATGGGGTTGTAGATAAGGGGTATAGGGGATCCTAAATTGCTGGAAGATTGACACCTGGTCTACATGGACAGGTAAGGGAGTGATAAGGTGGTGGGATCTGGGATCGTGACGATGGGGCACAGATAGGTGCAGTGTATAGAAAGGGCAGGAGGTGTGTAGACGTGCAGAGATTTGGGGGAAGAATGGTACAGGGGTGGAGGAGTTGTAAAGCATAAGCATCCATTCCACCTGAGCAAAAGCAAGCACCAGCCCAATATCGAGTGAAATCTGAGTGTATTTAACCAGACAATAACGAATATTGATATACTGTTAGACATATTGGTCAGATGTTGCTGGAGGTTCCTCGATGTTGCTTATTCTGACTATTTTCAGCACTAGAATTGATCTGATTCTCTATGGACCCATGTTGGTGGTATATCACATCTTGATAACACAAATCTGAATTATATCGGCATGTAGAAATAAAATCAATGCGTGTGAATTTTTTTTACCTTAGTACTGGAATTTGGGCTTTAAGGAGAAAGGGATCCTGCTTGGGTCTGGTGTGAAGAGGAATGAGGGGACATTGGATATCTCATGTAGGCAATTTGTGTGTCTGTTCATGAATGGAGGCTCCCTTGATGTTTTCACATCAGCCAAGTAATATTCCTTCTATGTTAGAGCTACCAGGTATGTTTCCCAAAGAGATATATCTAATTACATCTAAAACCATCCTCTGCTGTACTCAATGATAAAACAATAGGTCCCACCGGGTAAATAGATAACAGTCTTCAGGGATTATAGGTCAACCATGTAGATTAATAAAGTGATTTTTTAACATGTAAGCCTAGACCAAAATGGTGGCTTTTGCAGAGTGACCATCTACATCGTCTACAGATTGACAGCACATTGGGGTGGGTGAGGTGTGTGGCTTTTGCCTGTGTATTCACCTCACCCAACAGAGTTGACAGGGCTATTTAGGATGACAGCCCGCACAGGGGAGGTATGAAAATCTCATGAATTCAAAATGCAGCAAATCCAGGCTGACAAGAGGAATTCCTGCGGTAATGAAGCATTTGACAAGGTCATTATATCAATTGGATGGGAAAATGAACTATGGTTCAGATTTATTCAACAAGAAGGATAATAGTAGACATATTTGGTGAATGTCTTGCACGTGTGTGGGACACTTGCAATGGGAATTATTTTCCATGTGGGAACAACCACTACGTAGGTTGGTTTGGTTTGCACAGGCAGAATATTTCCCATAGTGCGTGTGTGTGGGAGGGGGAGGGGGATCATAAACTTAACAGGCCGGCAAGTTTAGCATATTATTGTGTTTATATGTCAAGTGTTTAAGGATGAAAGTGGTGTGTCTAGAGACATGTAGATTAATATTATGTTTAGACACTGATATTTGAATAAATTCATAATTTATTTTATTTCCATATATATATACATAGTGTCTCGAAGAGACTTCTAGCAGTCCCCCCCCCCCCTATGAGCCAATGTACATGCATCACTATTTCACATAGGCCTCTACTTTAACATAGACACAACCTTGAGTCAATACAACAGACCTTTAGGGAAAATAATCCTTTATCCATTCTTAGAGTTCT
The DNA here is from genome assembly GCA_947462335.1 of Harmothoe impar. NCBI lineage: Eukaryota > Metazoa > Annelida > Polychaeta > Phyllodocida > Polynoidae > Harmothoe > Harmothoe impar. Next base: position 41,851,326 of record OX381708.1, read on the forward strand.
TAAAAGAGGTGTCTATGTAGCAGACGTAGCTTTATTGCATCGTGATCATCGTGAATTAGCTTTCTACCCTTAAATCCTACAATGTGTATTATTATCCTTTTGTATGCATGAAATTTGAATCAATTTACTCAGATTTAAGCACTTTTAGAACAGCAATAATGTTGGTTGTATTGAAGTATTGAAAGTATTGAAATTTTTATTGATCACATCTCCTCAATGAGGAGTTTTTCAATGAACAATTTATGAGACTATACAAAGCTGGAATACTATGATATATCAATAGTTGTTGAGTTTCATATAATCAGTTCACGTAGAGTCTCACATTCAACACCACAAATTAATTAGAGTGGATGAGATGACAATACAGTTAAGTATTTCATAGAGATGATGATGAGGGGTATTAGAGGGGATAGTGATAGTTGTAGTTGATTATGTCTTGTATTCAGATCAGTGGTAGTCATGGGTTCAGGGGGGCTTATTGCCCCATTTCTCTCTGATTTTCTGCTTGTAATCATCTTTACTTTTCAGTTTCTGGGTTTCATGGTCTAGCTGGTTCCATAGGGTCACACCACGGTAGTATGGGCCCTTCTGGTAGAATGCAGTGTGGGCAACACTTTGCGGGAATTTCAGCTTTCGGTCTGCTCTCGTTCTGGCGTTGGGGTTGCTGGTAGTGTGTCCTCTTTGTGAAAGCTTCCACATGTGTTGAGCCAATTGGCATGTCCTTCTTTGTTCGAGCATAGGGACTTTGTTCTTCTTGTGGAGTTCAGCTAAGCTGTTACCACGGATTGCTACTTTTGTGCATATCCTGATGCCTTGGTTTTGGAGCCTTTGGATTTTCTCTAGTTGGTATTGGTGTGCACTACCTAGGTAGAAACTGCAGTAGTCAGGGACCGGCATGATCATGCTTTTGTATATTATTAGACAGATGTCCTCGGGTAGGTACCCTCTCATGCTCCGGAGCTTGTGTAGCCTGTTACCCATGTTCTTTTTTGTCTTATTGACAAAAGGGGTTACCCTTAGTGGGCCATCTAGATCTACCCCAAGGTAAGGGTAGGTTTCTACCACCGGTAGGATTTGGTCGCCCATTTTGATTGTAGGAGCCCCCATCCTGCTCAGTTTGGTTTTGGAGCCGAAGGTCATGACAGTACTCTTGTCATGTGATTTTTGTTACACCATTCATGTATATGCGTTACATCCTCCTGTAGTAGTCGGGCAGCCTCTAGGGGATCTCGATGGTTGATGTAGATTATGACGTCGTCCGCGTACATTGCCGATTTGTGGTTGTAGAATCTACGGTCAACCACAGAGCTGCCATCTGTTATGTGTTTAATATACTATGATCTAAACACTACATGTTTACATCCTAAACACCAATTCTCCATACTGTTTAGATACTAAACATCTAAACATATTCAACATAAATGTTTAGGTGTTTAGAATAAAAGTGTTTAATTCCTAAACAGAGGGATTCAAAAACACAAACCTAGTAAAATGTTTAGATTTTAAACATGTTTAGACCTAAACATATTTAAAACCTAAGCACCTTTTTTGCAGTGTATCACCTGCTGAAATGTATTTAATTCGGATAATATAATATTCTACTGCTCAGCCACAGTAACTTCTAACAGTGAGTGTATGCAGCCTTCTGTTGCTACAATCATTGTGAGGTTGGGAAAGAAGTGAAAATATAGATGATGAAAGCCGATGATGATAATGGCAATAAGGAGCCCTACTAAGGATAGCATTCACTGTCTGGTTATTACGTGAAGATAGAACGGGCCTAGTAATATCAGACTAAATGACACCTGATTGCCTCAGTACTGCCTGGTCAGTAGCCAGCTCAAAGCCCAGCATTGACATATAGACTACAAGAGAGTCAACAAGAGGGACAAGAGAGACTACATTCTGCTAAGGATTTACCTGCCAGATTCCAGCATTCCAGAGTTGGGTGGACGCTCATATCTTTCTGACCGAAATTGAAATCCACAGGAATATATGACACAAGGGGAAGTGTAATATGGGTGGGGTTTAAATCAAGGTTGTGAAAAAAATATACTAATTATGATATCTACAGATCCCATGTTATCTAGCATCTTGAAATTTAAGCATATGTTAAAAAGACTTTTCATCAGGATATGTCCCATAGGGATCCTAGGGGGGGGGGGTCTGAGTGCATTCATCAGTTGGTTTGGTGAGAGCATCATTTCTCACTTTTATGGGGACAACAAGGATCTATCAAAAGAGTCAAATAGTGGACTAAGGTATTTAACTTCTGTCGCCTTAAGTAGACACTGATGAATCCATTTAAAGAACATAAAACATAATCTAGTCACAAAATGTTGGTTTTATGATATGATATTGAATCACTTTTGGGTAAATTCCAGCTATAGGGATATCCCCGTGCCACCGACTATTCAAAAGTGTTTATCAGTGAGCCCATCTTGTAATCTGACCGTTTACGAATGAAATAAGGCCTGTTGTCAAACCCTTTTTCACCTAGACACAAATACATATTAAAAAATACATTTTGGTGTCTCACCTCATGAAATTAGTAGTTTGGGTGGCAGCATTGTACAAATTATAGTCGTGTTTCAATAGTTGTCAGTTACCACTTGGAGAAATGGTTTGGGGCGGAATGAAACTATCGCATAAGTAATAGTTCTAACCCCGCCCCCAAGAAAATGCTAAATCGTTGAAACATATAGAAAGTAAAGTTAAGAACATAGACTTCCCTGTACTCTCTGTCAGATTGCCAGATTCTCTTCTGTCTTTCCACTATAGGAGATAGTTGTCTATGTCTCGTCTTTTTGTACATCTCTGCCTATCGCTGTCTCTACCACTGTCTCTAAAATACTTATGCTCCTCGTTTAATTCCACATGCCTCGTGAAGAAACTTCAGTTTGGACACAATTATCCTCGTGGACCTGCGTCGATGTCTGTCTGTCTGTTTCTCTCTTATTGCTTCTCTATAATATCCCCCCACCCCGTCCCATGTCTGAGCAGGCATCTGCACTGATCAGACACTGTTATGTATCTCTCCTATTTGTCAATCACCTTTTTGGCCGCTCTCTTTGATGGGGTTATCTTAGATTTTAAGCTTTTCTTTTCTAACGTCCCTCACTTCACTCCCTCCTGCTGATCCCTAACCATTTAGGTGACACACGGTACATGAATCCGTTATTCCCTTTATCGTCAGGATGTATGAATGTAGCCCTGCCGAGGAAATCGACCATTCTACATGTATGCATCGTGTATGTAGCGTGGGCTGTGGGCTGATACACTCCCGAACGGTCGGCATGATACTTGCATCATGACGAGAAAGGGTATGGGACATTAAAACACAATGCTGTCATCAAATGGCTAGGCACCCTAACGATGCTATCACGGCCCATCTTGTATGTCAATCACTTGCTACAGATGTCAAATCAGCCACAGTAGATCATGTTTTTAAACCCGCTGCTTCATAGAGAAAAATTAAGTTAAATCGCTAGGTTGGCTATAAAGTGCTACCTTTCTACAGTGGGATGCATTCACATTCCTTCGACACGAAGGCTATATAAGCATAATTTTGGGGCATATGTCGGCAAGATCAAACAAGTTGTGGCCAATCAACTTGGGTGTACAGGGAGGGAGGGGATAGATATATGTATATGAGGACGATTTGGTGGGATAGTGGCGGGAGGGTGGGGGCTTCATATATAAAATGCTACCGTATAACAGCACTTCTATCAGCAATATCTGTTATAGAATGGCTCCCTGGGGAGTGAGGACTTCACTGCCCCACCATAACCTGGCAATGGGATGGGGGTTGGGGGGTCATGGTTTTAAAGTCTACTTCTCGACTGTTGGCAAAGCCTACAGACCATGACTTGCGTAAGTTGTTTATGGTTGATGGTGTATTTACTTTCCTACAGCTAGGAGATATCCATATATCTATATATTGTAGGTTTTTTAATCTAAAGAATATAATACATTTGTGTGCATATATGATCCCAATTGTAGTAAGTCACATCATTGCCAATAAAGTGTGAAAACAGGCGTCTCTAAAAGGACTTTAAACACCTGTCATCATGATGTCCTTGCCAGGAGGACATGGGCAGCCTATACCCCACCATTCCCGTCAACTGCCCCCTCCCCTTGGCGGAAATCTTCAAAGTTCACCTGAACAAAAGCCCGTAGTCGTGGGGGGTGGCTGTAGCGGTGAGGTGGCGTCGTCTCGCTCTCCAAGCAGATACCAGGTTCGTCCGTCATGACCACCGTCACCGTCATGTGACCACAGTCAAGTCATGTCAGCCAGGATGTGACCACAGTCACGTCATGACGTGATATGGCAACGTTTTTGTTTGTTTTTAAATGTTCATGTTAAGGCCCAACGCTCTGGTCTTATTTCATTCTTTATTTTATTTTTTAAAGCAAGATTATAACCTCAGAACTGTCAATAATGTTGTAACAGAAGTTGATATCTTAACGAATGCATTGACTGGAAGTTCACAAAGCAAAAGTGTAGGAGATGGCCTCGACCCAGGAGCTTTATGTCTTGGCTCACATATCTCATATGCAACTGTGAACTTTCCGAACTTTCCTAATGGATGATTTTGAATTGTGCCGATTCAGCTCATGTTTCTGTAAGGCCAGACAACTGCGCATAATCCTTGCATCTAGAAGACTATTCAATAGGCCTATCAGGACCAAAGTACAGTTGTAAGTCAACAGACAAAGTGAAGCTGGACTAGGTCTAGTTTCAAAACAATACAGGTATTGTGAAAAACAAATATCAATTTGCTAAAGGCAATGTCAGATATAGATATAGCTATCTTGCTATATAATCTGCACTAAAGCACATTATGTCTAATAATATTACCAATAGTTCCTATTATACTATTATGCTTTTCATATCTCAAAATAAAAAACAGCAATCGAGTGATTCTTGTACATGTGTTTCAGAAACAGAAGTAGAATATCGATTTTTCTATATAATGTGGATTTAGTTTTTATCACTTGTATTTCATCATCACTGGTTCTATGTAATGTATACACATGTATCACAAATGATTTCATAATCCAATTTCTATACTAAATTGTATTGAAAAAATGAGGAGGATTACATATATACACAGCTAGTTGTCTACCGATTTTCTCCCACCCACCAAGATATTCTTTGGGTGGTCTAGCAGAGAGATATTCACATATAGAGGTACCTATACACGTATGTTAATACCAGGTTATGTATACCCCATACAATGGGTTTGTGGAGACCACATTTAGTGGGAGAATTGCTTTTAAACCGTTTCTACTCCTCCCTCTCACATCCCACCAATCCATCCATCATATACCCTAACATCCCTGCCAAAGCTGACTGGCATGCAGATATACCATAGCCTGGCAAATATCCGCCTTCCCTTCACAATACAACATGTGTATAAAATAGATGCTGAGGGATATACAGGCATATCATAGTACCATAGAAACATAATGGAATGACTATATAACAAATGCCTCAGGTGGTACCTTCAATCCTATAGACTGCGGTTGTGATTCGGGCGATTGCCGATGAAAACCAGTGCTGTGCTATAGGGGACAAGATGGCGGCTTATGTAGGATGCCCAGTTACACTAAACCCACCTGCTCTCCTTACCTCTCCATCTTGGGAGGACCTGGCACATTCTCCCCTGGATTGAGCAGCAAAGTGGGGAATAAAGGACAGGTAAGAGGGGTCGGAGCACCTTGATCAACCTCTAAAGGACCCCCTCTCACAGAGGTATCAAGGTAGGTGCTTGGATCCCCCTCCAGGCGCCATGGGTGACTGCTGTCACAATAGTGACACTATAGTGTCACAATGGTGTCACAATGGGGACTGTCAGTCACTTTCGCCCTCTGACTGCCCTCTGGCTGCAATGTTGTAAGTAGAGGGACATCTCCACAGGGAGTTGACAGTAGTCCTTGACAGTGACAGTGATAGACTAGCAGCCCCACCTCCTCCCCCATTTCCCAGGCCCCTTCAAACTCAACATACCCTCCTCATTCTATGTCTATACGAGAGGACCTTATATAAACACCATATACCAGCAAAGGTACACGCCAATATTTTCCCACAGCTGCCACACTATCCCGTCTATAAATCCCCTCCAGCAATGGTCATTTTGTTAACTATTGGTGACGTTGACATAATAAAGTGGTTTGATGATCGTGTAAGGGCTGCTGTTTGGTGGATCCTTGTGACCTCGGGGTAAAGATGGCCTTCCTTACACCCCATCACCTTCCAGTATGCATAATTATTGATAACACGCAGTGTGTAATTCAATTAGAACATTGTTAGTGTGAAAGAATGTCATACTATATTTGTGAATCTGAAATTTAAGAGGAGGCAATTATCATATCACATAGACAGCATGAGAGACAGACAGGTAGGCAGAAGACAGACTGATCGACAGAGACTATAACATAACCCAGAGAAGAATGGCCTGGCCGTTTCTACAACTAAGGCAGATCTAAATGGGCAGAAGAATAGTTTCATTTGATCCAACAGCAAAATACCTGCTCATTTCCTACCCCCTCCTCCCTCCTCAAATTCGTCTACATATATGTGGCGTATGGTGGTACTCATCATGATTGATTACCCCCTCTCACAGTGTCATCCAAGTAACAACCTGTCAGGCTACAAGCATGGACAAACCCTGAAATTATTGTTCATTGATTATAGAGTTTCCTCCCGCCCCTTGTCTCCCCTGTACCCTGGCTCATTGTGAGCTATATCTACAACGTTAGCAGCTATAACTTGTCACATCAGACTCCATCCATTGGGTCCCTAACGGCCCCCCTCAACCCGCTCTATACTTCTTATGTTACACTCTATAAAAAGTTAGATAAATCACCTGGAAGCCTCCAGCGTTATTTTTGCTATTTCATGTGACTTTTTCGAGTTTCATTTATTTTTAATTGAGGGCGAAGGAGATCTTCAACGTGCATGCACTGAAAAAATAAACTCGTCCCCAGACTCGTCTAAGTGACTGTCATAAAATAAACGAGTCAAAAGTTGTCTAACATATCAGGTTACCATCCCACAAATAGAATCTGGAGCTGGCACATACCAAGTGGGTCTTCTATCTCCAGCTAGAAGACCTGCTTCCTTGTCACTTAGACAAGTTTTTGACTCGTTTATTTTATGACCGTCACTTTGAAGAGTCTGGAGACAAGTTTATTTTTTGAGTGTGCACATCAAGGTTGAAACTATATCCATAAGGTCATTCTCGTTGCTGTAATTGATTTGAGGGATATGTTAAACACTTGAGATCGGTGTTCACAACTACATTCTTTAACACTCGTCTGTATACCAAAATCTGTCTGGGTCATCACCCCCCTCTTTCTGTCTGTCTCTCTGTCTATCTCTGTGCCTGTCTCTCTGTCTTTGCCTGTGATCAGTTTGCAGTGGTGCGCCCCAGCGTACCTATTGCGCCACGACAGCAATTTCTTAACAGTTTTGATCATCCCCATCGCCTTTAAAATGTGACTAAAACAACTACTATTTCCACCTATACTCACTCACCCCTCCACCTCCAGTCCACCTCAGTCATACAATACCAATTTTACCTTACCAATTGAACTACCAATGCATGTATTCCAATGAATATAATTATGACTGCATGAATAAATCCCGGAGTTAACAGAACACAACCCCGATAACCAACGTAATTATCTGTAATCAATGGAATAATTGATGAGAACTTTCGTTTGAAAATCAAGAAGTGGGTGACGCTACAGTGTCCATAGATCATATATGTATCTGTGTGAAATGTGATCAGAAATCAGAACTCAATAGGGTGTGACCCTCCCATCCATAACGGGACACTACTGCAGTGGTTAGGGGGTGGTTGTAGGTCTTGTATCAGGGTGTGGTAGTGTAGGGGTTAGGGGGTTAGGATGGGTACATCTGAGGAGGGGAGGGTGAGGGGTGGGTATACCACACAGCAGGGGCTTCTATAGAATGATTAAGAACAAGCAGGAGCTATAGTATACAAATCGTCCTACCCCCTCCTCATCCCCACCCTGGCGTGTGCGCGCCTTTGAAACCTGGGAAAAGAGCCCTTTGTCACAAAACAAAGACCATGCTGGTCCCATCTCGCAATTGCTCCTCTTTGGAATTGGAGATTGAACACAAAGCAGAGGATGGATGGGTGTGGTGGCGTGAGTGTATGGGTATGTACAATGGAGGAGACGCGCGGCGCGTGGGCATCAGGTAACCCCCCCCCCCCACCCGAACTATATACCACAACCCACCTCCCATTCCACAACCCAGCTCGTCACACCCAGGTTACCTTTTTGTCCCCCTATACCCTCACAACCCATGCCCTGTTCTTCACACCTCACCCTACCATTATGTGCCTGTTTGGCCAAGGAGTCCGTGGATGAATGAATGGACAAATTTAAGATCTAATTGTGTTCCATTTGTACATTGTGTATTAAAATTTACAACATGGCACGGATGGATATATGATGCCCAAGCTAAAGGTTCGACATTTACACTATAGCACCCACTATAAACATGTTGGCGAAGAGTTGATAATAATATCACTGGATTGGAATATTTTACCTGACGGATTACGACTTTCGCATTTGTAACCATGGGTCAGCATTGGATCTGAGAATTCTAAATCTATATTATAATTTTCTACTTTCTGACTATATGATGAAAGTTAGTATTTGAAGCTCTCCATTACATCTTTAGAAGACTGGTTGCGGTTTCGATTGTCATATTTGAATTGCTACTTAGTTCTTCCTATTTATCCATGGTATTATATTCTAACTTGTTCCACGAATGCAGTACAAGACTAACACCATAGTAACAGCGTCAGCAATATTGGACATTGACTTGAATAAGTCGTTACTCGCAACGGTACCAAGCGGGACACGATCCAAAACAAATTATATATTTTTCAAATTGGTCTAACTTTACTAATTGGTAGGATTAATAAATGGAGATGCACAACATGGGTGTAATTTCTAATACACTGTAATCAATATTTATAAAGCAGTAGCACTCTACGTCTGTAGCAGAAAGGGGGTAGTGTAGTGTACCTGATAGATCCATACCCTACAGAGGGATTTTAATATAGAAAGGAAAGGAAATATTTACAAAAATAGGTTGACTTAAAAAAATAGTGGTAGCTCTTGGATACAAAGGTCCTGCTCCCACGGTCAACAACATAATATTAAACTGCGATTTTGACCACATCTATATTTACATAAAATTACCATCCCCCAGAGCGGAACACGTCGGTTTCTCCTCCCATGATTAGAAGGCTGGTAATATTACAAGCATGACGACTATTTCTATAGCGAGCTGTCTACAAGATTACACACTGCATTTGCTATTGCCTTTCCCAGACACTTGGCTTGTCAACTTGAGGACCAGTCACAAGCTCTGAAATGCCTCAGATTTCCCAAGCAAAACGCTCAAAATAAAGGCCTGCCCTGACCCACACAAGGGGGGATCCAGGGTTATAAAAGCCCAAAAATATCAGATTTCACCAGAGCAGAGATTTGTAACCCCAAATTCACACTGACCTCCCAACCCAAGAGGGCCAACTGGAGTGTGGTGAGGGGTGTACAATGACTAGGGTGTCTCCCAAAGTGCCTTGTAAATTCGTCATGGTGAGACATATACTTGTAATTATATGATTAATCTCTGTGATCTAGTGGTTGAGGGTTGTAGGATGTAGCTGTGCGTGGGGTGTACAATGTCCTGTGGTGATCTAAATACATTTTGACCACAGCTTCAATATAGGGACCGGCCAAAAGAAGGTATATAATTATGTATCCAACAGCTCTAGGTACATGTGCTGCCTTATATTGACATAAACTAATATCAATAGTGATATCAGATACAGGGAACCGATAAAGTATGGTCCATATTGGGAAAGTAGTGTGAAAATAACGCATGTATGAGTTCTTACCACCAGACAGAATCCTTACCACCAGAAAGGTATTTGGTCAATATATCAGATGTATAGGCCTACGTGTCTTTTATTTCTGTCTTAAAATGTGCCGTTTTTACTATTTGATAACCATTGAGCCAGCACATACCCTTATGGCACGCCCACATTCGAATTCTCAAATACCTTTGGATAATCCAGTAATGCTAAACAACCTTTTTATATTCCCCACTCTCTCTATTGCTGTTTCCCTGTCAGTTTCTCTTCTTACACCTCTGTCTGTCCCGGGTTGTCTGTCTGTATCAATAGCAAGCTGTCTCTATCTGTCTCTCCTTCACACATACACACACAAACACAGCTCTCTCTCTTTCTCTTCCCCCTGCCCTATCGCTTACCCTCCCCTCATGTCTCTCTTTCTCATTCTCTCTGGCTCCAGCATTCCCCTTCATCTAATTAGAACTCACAAAGCGTACAAAACGTAAACTGATTCCCATGAAAATCACCTTCCTGCAGTTGATGAAACTAAAGGTCAAGGTTGTCAGTTCTAGTCGTTACTCCGATATCAGATTTACACCAAAAACATCGCACCACACACAAGCAGACAGCCGCTTTACAAAGGCTCTGCAGCAGAAGACGAAGTGGGAAAGACAGGAGGGACACCACAGATTGATTCTCTGCCCATCCTAGATGTAGGACCCCCAGCCCCTTTCCATCTCAGAAAAAGTGTAAGAAGGTATATCATTGATAAGAAACTAAAAACAAAGCAACGGAAAAGGGAACAACAGTGTGGAAAGCCATGTATTGACTTGAGGAGTAGTCTCTTGTGAGGGTGAAGGTTGTGTTGAGAGTCTGGAAGTGTCTGGGTAGGCAGGTAGGTATGGAGGTTTTTTCTGCAACTCGGTGTATCTCAGTCAGGTCTTGTTAGTTGTGTGGTCCCTAACTGACTGACTAAGGCTCTTCCCTTCTGTGAAAAAAGAGTTCTACACACAAACGATTCTGCATTAATAGACCTATACACATTTTATGGTATACCTTTTTGTAATTGCAAGACAAGTATAAAATCGAAGAGGCAGAAGTCTGCATATTTTTCTAAATATGCCAAGGCCACCAGTGGCTTTAAATGTAATATGATAGTGGGCATATAGCACCCCTGTGCCGTTATTGGATCCAGCTATCCGCCGACCCCCTCACGACCTTACCACCACTCCTGGCCCCACTCCCACCCCATCAAGTATCATCATATATAAGAAAAGGCTGCCACGTGCCATCTGACTATAGGCCCATTGTGTGGGATCTAACCAGTCTAGGGACCTGTCTGTTAGGCTTGTGTCCCATACCGAAATGCTGACAGCCATATCAAGTGTGTGGACACCCTCTTATACTCATGCCTATTGGGAATCTGTCACTTTATTGGTCCACTTGTAAGTGGGCCAAACCAAGGAATTAGAATCCCTAGCCAAACTGGCGAGGGAGATACAATATCTCTATGTATATTATGTTGGAGCATTCCCCTTTTGATATCATTTGCATATGAATTGTAAATTAGACAACTTATTTTAGAAACGCAAATGCAAGTAATTCTATACACCGATAAAGATAGCCATGGCTATAGTCATTATTGAAGTAGATCTGGTGATAATGTCATTCAAATATATAAAAGAAATCGAGTTTGAGATAGGGAGGTAGACTGATATCAACTTGCTTAATACAAACCGACATTGTCGGTATACATTTGATATAAATGAAACCCATCCCCTTGCAGAGGAAATCAATAGACAGAAATCGGGGGGAAATTGCCCAAGTTGGGCTGGGGGTAAATGCGAAAATCATCAATTAGATCGAGGATCGTCTTTTGAGGGCTGGCCCATGTACTAAAAGGCGTCGACCATGGAAGATGGTATCTGACAAAATAGCATACTAACTACAGGGTTCCTACCTGCATGTCTAAAGAACCCAGTGTGTGGTTTGTATCAAGAATCTAGTTTAAAATGACTGATGGTGAAGCCTGAATGGCGGGATAAGCAAACATATTCATCACATCACCAGTTAATATAGTTGAGTTATGTGGGGTTTCATCCTTAATGTTCACTTGTCAATGCATGGAGGATAGTATCTAACCTGGATCTTCAGGTCTCACCTCACTATGTCTATATATGAAGGTGATTCTCTGTGTTTAAGTTCCCTATATATGTCATCTTCAGCTTTCATTCTAAAAAGCCTCCCTTAAAGATGTCGAGGATCGGGCCTTGATCATAGCCTGACTTCTTCTCAACCCTCTAGTAGCACATTGTCACAATTAACAATAATGAAGAGTCTGACAGTAAAATGCAGAGAACAGAAAATTCAGGGGAATAAAACACTTATTAAAGCAGGAGAAGGAAAATCCCTGCCATCACGAGATATTTTCTTTTTATTTAGTAAACCGCTCCATAATAAAGCAATAAACTACTCATGCAATATCAGATAGTGAAGATGGCCTTAGCCAACAGTGCACACAAGGCCAAGGTGGCAAATCCAACACCTCCCCTGTCCTAACACAGTAGTCATCCACCACTGTGCAACATGGCGTTACATACCAACTACTTAACAATCAATAACTTCTGCTATTAGGCTCTGCCCCGGCTCAACTTGACACTGCCTCTTACCACTTGCAACTCTTTGAAGTTGTATAATGTCCACTTTTATATTGCATGATGTACCCTGGGCTTCTCCCCTCTGTGGTAAGATAAGGAACTAGAGGGAAAACAAGTATTTATATCATTGTTACTTCTATGCCTGCCTATAGTGAGCCGATACTATCGGTTCACTATATATAGTGAACCGATATAGGTGTCTATATATTTATATATAATAGTGTAGCAGGTTACCTGAAGCGCCATGCTGCCAGTCATGGTGGCATACTGGCAATACATGTATAGAGCTAGACTTTGACTGATATAGTGCTATCCTTTTCTGGTCCCCTTAAATGTCATCTCACCACTATCATGCTTGGGGGTCTTTGTTGCTAAAATGTGTAGGTACCAGCAATGCATAGAGGATGACAAGATGACGGCTCCTACATTTTAGGGGACAAGATGGCTGCATACAGTGTATAAAACAATTAGAGCCTCATACACATAAGAAAGCTTATCAACATTTTCACAATCCCTTGAATTGCCCGCAAGATTGCAACATAAAGATTCATATCTTTCGAGATTGGGACGGAAGCAGTGCTGATAGGAGATACGTTTTATTCATTTGGGGTATATTAAAATGGTTTATGGTGAGATCTGAATGGTAGAGTCAATGTGAAGGCTTATATAGAGTTACATTAGGTATGTGTGAACGTGCAAGATCCAGCTGCCTATGGTATGCATACAAACTATGTGAAAGGTCCTTGACATTGATAAAGCACATACATATTATGTGCATTTTTTCTATCTATATTAAATGTCATTTAATACCTTGCACTACGTGATTAGGAACATGTCTGTAATATATCTGCACATTAATTTATGTTAACTTGTGTTAACTTCTTTGAAATTGATCTTTGGAAATTAATTGTCGCTTAAAGTACCATCTAGTGGTATCATTGCAGTAGATCTTCAATAATGTCATTCAAGTATTTCCTTATGTAGGAAATGTGCAGCTTTTGATATACATCTAATGCACATATATACTCTATCATATATGATGTATTGATCATATCACATAGGTGCCCACTCCTGTACACTCCTCTGTCCATGCTGAGCCACCATTATAATACAAGTTGATGTTTAAAATATTGTACACAGGGTCGCAAGCTTGTGAAAATTGCCTCTTTATAACTTTCTATACATATTTGAATTAGGGCAATAAGTCATATATAGGCTACATAAAAGCCTAACGCTTATAACATCAACAATTATTAAGGAAAGTTGCCTTATCACATATGCAAATACCACCCTGTCAAAAGGACCACAAAGGACGGCTAATTCGCCAATGTGTAGGTTATGATGTTCCAGGGCACATACACCATACAGAACTGTAATACTACATAACCCCCCACAATTTTTCTCTCGTATTCTACCTTTTCATCACCTACAGTTTTACACGCTGACTTAAATGTAATGGTGATGACCTAACGACAATAATACAATGAAAGGGATGCGTGTAAAGGGCGGTTATAAAATTGGTTAAAATATTGCTTTCTTCAGGCGCCCTAACAATACGCCCCCCATGCATGTGGTAATAGCGCCGCAGCTGTGAGACCATTGGGGTGGAGGCAGTGTGGGTGTGTGGGTGGGGGGTACAGGCGGCTATATGGTAGAGGGGCAGGTGTGGTTGCCAGGTAGGGGGTACAGGGAGGCTGGCGACAGTATCACCTGTGGCTACAGATGAGAGAGGAAAGCTATAGGTGGCATCATTATGAGCCCCGTAGGGTGATGGTGTTATATGATAAAGGGGATGGTGGGGGTTGGACTTTCTCAGGAATTTAATTATATGCCCTAATGGTTCTGTTGAGGTGAACATAAATACATATTATATGTCCTTCTCTCTGCCTCTGCATCACCTCAATGTCTTCTTTGCCTCCACCTGTACCCACCCCTCTGAAGCAACTTGACTTGGGGGGGGGGGGGGCTACACTGCCACGGCCGAACTGAAAAAAAGGTTCAGAAGGGAGCGGGATTTTGAGGGTCAAAAGCATCATGGTGAAAAATCTATACGGGGTCTAGGAGCATGGCCTCCACGGAAAACTTTGAAAAGCTTGACATGATTTGATGCATTTCAAGGGCAATTTGTGGGTATATCTTTGTATAACCCTATAAGAATTTCTAAAATTCTGGGGACAAAAGGCACTCTACCCCGCCTCTCTCTAGGATGGGGGAGGGGGGCATAGTTGTTTCGAAACCGCTGCCTCCCTATCACTATATTTTCTGTCCACCATTCTCCTCTCTCTGCACTGTCTCTCTCTATCAGTCCATGTTCATGTCTCTCTGATGTTCAAAGGACGATTGGTCGCCCATCTTATAGATACCAGCAGCTTCGCTGCTGCACATAGGCTTACCTGGACCCAACAAACCCAACAAAATTGCCTCGGGTGAACTGCATCAGGGGAGCCGTATCTTTTTAATGTGGTGCTAACAAGCGATGGATTTGAAGTGGTAAAATGACTATCACGTCTTACATCAATAACATGACACGATTTTCTTAGATAACATAGATATGACCACCGACACACTGTCTGAGTTAGGAATAAGTGGCTGCTAAAACCTAAAGGCCGGCCTAAAGGAGACAATACCTCTCAAGTCATTCCTCCCAATTAATGCCCGTGGTAACCAACCGTTAAGTGCCGTATGGTAGTCGGCAGGGAAATGGTATGTAGGGGCCGCTAGTGTACATCTTCCCCTATCCACCCCCCTCCCACCCCACCACAGGTACAGGAGTCACATCACTCAGCAGCAGACGACAGTTAACTACTCAGTGGCAGCCGACTTTTAGTTAGAGATGTGATGGTTGGATGGCTTCATCCACTCAGGGCCCTCCACTACCAGGCCCTACCCTCCCCTATAGGGATGCAGCAGATCTACTGTGGCCATGTGGTCGCAGGGGCATAGGCGGGGGAAGGGAACTTCTAAGATGTAAAATGTGTTTTAGCTGCTTTCTACATACCAGTATCTCACTTTGGCTAGTTGAGAAATTGCTGCATATGGGTGGGAAGCTGAAACGATGTCTCGGGGGACAATATGGCGGCCTACCTTTGTGACCCGTTCCAGCCATATATATATAATACCACCACCTTGTCCCAAGGGGCTCCTTGATGCGGGGGGGGGGGGGGTAGGAGGGGTGAGGAGGGGGCTTGAGACAGGTATATTAGCCATGTCAACCCTACCTGGTTTCATCAGTTCACCTCTGTTCACTAGCCTCTCCACATCACCAGCTCCCAGTGGGGACTCCAGTATCATATACCACCATCACCACCTACCTACCACTGCTACCTTGAAGCATCTGCTGGCTCTTCTCTACTCACAGGACTCCCTAGTAGGACAAGAGACTCTTCAGTCACACATTGATGGAGAGTGGTTGGAGAGACATTGAATATTGCTATGGTTATCTGGTAATACTTGCTGACATTCTCTTCATACGCCTCAACAGCATTGACTCCAGGCTAACAGCCTTAGTGACTTTTTAAAGTATAATAACTTGATATATAAAGAACAATACTGAAACAGGGAATCAATAGACTGAACCTGAACAGGCTCAAAGTGTCATTATCTGGTAGTTGCTCTGACAGCTGCCAAACTGACAGACTGTATACACACCTCGTTACATAACCATCTCCCTGAGGGATCCAGCAGCCTGAATGCTCATCACACCGCCATGGTCATACATATAGAAGGTGAGTTCTGCTTAATCCTATATAGACTAACAGATACCACAGCATGGGTGGGAGGAGGAGGTGGAGAAACAGATACCTTGGATGACGTTTATAATGTATTGATAATATCCCCATTTCTGTGCATTATTGGGCTGCATTGCTATGCACATCAAGTCAAATGATGGATACCATAGAGCTTGCGTTCCATTTGAGTATGAAATAATTCTGCCGTCAACGGAACACTTCAATTCCACAAAGCCAAGACATAGGCAGAGGGACCACTCAAAAGGGCATTGGATAATCTTTACAAACTGCCTTGCTTGGGGCTATTGGAGGACACCAGTGGTTGTTGTGGGGGGGGGGGGGGGTGAGAGGTTGAACCTATACTGTTTGGTTTTATACAGCAATGCCCTCAGGCTTTAAGTTGTATATGTCTAATTTTGTAACCAGAGACTGCTGTCTGCCGCTCTAGCCTATTTGATAATATGAAAGTCAGATTGTAGAGATAAGGAGCGTGAGTGTCAGTGTCAGAGGGGGGATGAGCACAAAACTGTCTGACACCTCAGGGATTAGTGTTCTCAGCTGATAGCTGTGAAAGTGGTATGTGTAAATGTACATTTGTAATAGACATGTGCTTGCGCTAGCGGGTCTTCGAGAATTTAAGGAACCCTATATGACCTATAATGATAGTTATGTTAAATGATGGACTTACTGTTGGTTGACTGTCCAGGTTGCTTTACACCCGGGTCAACAACTATGAGAGCGGGACAACGGTCTCAGATTGTCCCGGGCTGGGATGTGTATTGTGACACCCAGAGCGCCTGTGGTGACCGGGACACTGAGAAAATGAGAGGTACAGAGCCCTAGTGTAGGTTACATAACAGGCTGACGTAAGAGATGGGGAAGATAGGCCGCTGTTATGCCTTGGACTGTATGGTCTTTTCAATGACGATGGTAATGATTAAATCGGTTAGGTGAGTGCATGTAGAAATCATGCCCTAATTTTGATGCAGCAAAGGTTCTTTTAACATACCATATGTCCACCATAGCAAGGGGATGTCGCATGGAGGGTGGAGACTGTCCAGAATCCATGTTACCCTGAGTGCAAGTCGGACACTCTGCCCACAAAGTCAACTCCCTACCCTTGGACTGTAGACATATTGGATGATTGATAGAGAAAAGAGAATAACCCAAAGAACCATTATAACAGCAAAATATTGATATGACATATCGTTTCCATGCCATCAAAATAATCCATGATAAGAGATTATGTATATACCTAGCAAGATGAATGCATGTGGTTTACTAATTTTACTTTGAACACGACCCTAGATGTGAGTGAATAGGTGATGGCAGAGTGCCTCCAAAACATTTGGAGAGGGCAGGAGGGCAATTAGATGAGTTTAGAGGAGGGGATGAGGTTGCAGCTAATGATGGGAGGTGGACAGGTTGGGAGAAACCCTAATTAGAATTCATCATCCACCTGAATGTCTGACAATAATTAGGCACGTGCGACCGACACATTAGCCACTCTACACCACCCACCCACCCACCCGCTCACCCGACCCACCCACGCACCCACTACTACCTGCCCAATCTCGCCCACACCTCAGCCATGCACCCCTTTCTTTCGTATGTCATCTTCCTCTTCCTCTCCATCTCCTGTTCTCTATATGCTTCTGTCCCTCCCCTGGGGTCGTTCCTTCCCTATACTAGTACCATGCGAAACGACCCCCCTGTTCTACTATGACCTTACCCTGGCCTTTTCCTTCTTTCTGACTCTGTCCCACTCCGGGATACTCTCCCATTCTCTTACATTGCCCTCCTCTGCCTTCTCTTACTCTTTCTGCCTCCATCCCCATCTCTCCCCCCCCCCCCACCGCCTCCCACCACCACATGGCCCACGTCAACTAGTTAGCACCCAGGTCAACTGCCTCAAAGACAACCTGCGGCTGACAGACCAAACTCCTAAACTTTCCTGCTCCCAACCCTCCTAATCCAAAATATAAATTTAGGTATCAAAGGCCATCCCCTGGCAGCATGGTCCCCCATTGGCGTCGGCTCCAGCTGAAAAGCAACAGTTGGGGAGGCAATGAGGGTGGGAGGCGCCCCAGAGAAAGAAGAGCCGAAAATTGATACGCCCATGCCGTTTTATCTTCCAAGCAGAGGGGACTCGGGGACGATCAACCTCCCCTCCCACCATACAAAGGCTTTAAGAGCTGCCTCCATGCAGTAAAATGTACGTGTGGCAGGCATCTGGGGTTCGGGCAGCCGAGGTCTATCATTAATAGGGATGTAGTTGGGTGACTCTAGCTCCATGGTGGCAGGGGGTAGTTGAGACATGAAATACAATAATATTTCGCTGGTTCACATCGATCAGTTCCTCAGTCGTACAAAAGATATGGAGAAGTGGTAATATCGGCGAACCAGCAGCGCCTGTCTGCATGGGGGATAACATGGCGGCCCAGTGGGGGACAACATGGCGGCCACCACAAAGCGACACACCCCATTCCTATAGGTCTTCAAAGTGCTGGGAGGAGGGTTTGGTGAAAGTCGCTGTTGTCAGGCCTGTGAGGGTCTCCTGCTGAGAGATGGGTAAAATACTGATGACGTCTGAGTGAGGGGGCGGGCAGTGGGAGGTAGGGATAGAGATGTAGGCTCCAGACCTGTCCAGGTGAACCAAAACAGAAGGCTGTTAGACAAGGGGGAGTGGAGAAGGGGGTATGGGGTTGGGGGTGGTGATATTCTGCACCCTTGCCTACAAACTGCCTACTTTCATTTCGGATGAAGAAGATATATATAATGAATGCCTCTGTGAAAGGACCTAATTGGTACCCCATCAGGTGATAACAATTTCACAACATGAAACCAATATTTGTATTTTTCTGTACATTCGTAGTTCACGCATTACATTCGTCTATTGTAAGTTAGGAAATGCTGTGACCAACAAAATCAGACCAATAATTTATTGAAGAACCAATACTGAACTATGATATGGTAATTTATGGGCGATATCCCTTTTTAATATTAGTAAAAGACAAAACATTTCGCCCCGTGATCCCCCATGGGCATTTGCATATGAAATTGTGTACCCCGCCAAGTTGACAGGGATAGAGTATAGAGACCTGCCCAGGTGAGGAGTTGCAGAAGGCTGATGTGTGAGGGTGGGGAGAGGGGAGACAATGTGCCTTGCAGCCTCCCTATTACTCCCCACCTCCAGAATGGTAAGGTCCCCAGCAGCTGCTATGTGCCAAGTCAACACCCAAAAAAGTCAAGAAGAGACTTCAATATAAGACAAGTCAAAGGGAGAGGTCAGGCTCAGAGAAAAAGTGAGAAGTCAAGTGTAGAAAGTTGGAATATAAAAGAAAAAGAAGAAGGGTGGTGTATGTGCCTCCCTCTACACTGTTTTACATATGTAGAAAATAATCTATGGTCGAGTTTTTTTCATGGAAAAGGAAAGCATTGAGGACCAGATAAAAACTTAAATAGTGGGTAAAGCTCCAGGAGTGTGTATACCATTGTCGCAGGATGGGATGGTAGAAGGAATTAGTATCCCTGGTCGTGAAGAAAGAGAAAGCTGTCAGTGTGTTTTCTAAATGATGCTGTTTAAATGCAGTGCTGCAGGTGGAACTTTCCAGTGCTGCTGAAAGGTAGCTTTGTGTCTATACTGGCCTTACACCAGGGCTCCT
This sequence comes from Harmothoe impar, assembly GCA_947462335.1. Classification (NCBI taxonomy): domain Eukaryota; kingdom Metazoa; phylum Annelida; class Polychaeta; order Phyllodocida; family Polynoidae; genus Harmothoe; species Harmothoe impar. The sequence goes on from OX381708.1 coordinate 41,871,281, forward strand.
ACAGCATTCAGAGACCATTCAAAATAAGTGGTACATCTACCGGTAGTTGGTATACTTGTTAGCATCATAGCACCCATAGAATCATTGGAAAACAGGAGTAGTAGGAGGGGCAGGGAGCTGGCAGAGAAAGAGAGGGAAACGTGACAAGCGTGGTAGTAAGGAGGGTATAGGAGGTCAAACAAAAGAGGGAGCTCGGGGGAGGTTGGGGGGCACAGGACAGCAGACACAAAACATGGATCAAGGAAGGCAGGAGGGCAGGAAGGCAGGCAGGGAGGTTGAGAGGTAGACTATATCACACATAAGGGAGGGTAGGTAAGGAGAAGGAGCAAATACAGCATGCATGTAGTATAGATAATGAAAAATGTGGAACCACCGGTGAAACAGACGTTTGAATTTGAATTAAAAAGAGTTGAAAAATTAAGTCTGACAGTCTGGCAGTGCATTAGAGACAGACAAACACACAGACATACATCCCGGCGTGAAGACAGTTAGGACAGACAATTGTAAGCTAAGAATTGGCTTTACGTGTAATTGTCGCCTTTTGCCCACCCTGTCCTTAACCCTCCTCTGCAATCCAGTATAGAAGTTCCAGAGATCGTGAGTCGTCCAGGTGAGAGAGATCTAATCACATAGCTCACCTCACCCTTCTCCCCTCCTCACAGTAACAGATACCTGACCACATGGGTGACCAGGGCATGGGAGAATAAATGTAATGGGTGGAGGTGAGGCTAAGGCAGTGGGAGAAAATGGGGGGGGGAGGGGGGTAAAATGGAAAAAGATTGGTTTTCGCTGATTACCGGCTTGAACATGAAGGGTCAGTGGTGGGTCAGTGCAAGGGGGCCAGTCCGACAGACCGAACACCTGAGGCCGCCCAGGGAACAAAGTACTACCTGAGCCATGGTCAAGGATGGAGGGGGGGAGCGGAGGCAGGAGGGGGTGAATTGGAGAGATTGTGCATGGGCAGGTAGAAAATGGGGGGATGGGGGGTCAGTATACCATTGTGCCATCTCACATGTAAGCGGTGGAAACGGATCTCTTGTGTCCCTTTTTGAAACTATCGAGTTTCGTCAGCTCTCTTGTGATCAGGAGAACGGAAATCTGCGCACAAGAAAGTCATGAATGGTCTCAGGTTGTGAAGATGTGAGGAGAGTTTGTAATTAGGAGTAAGCCTTGAGGGGCGCCTAGGCTGTGGGGTCAGCTGGGCCAGGCTATTATGGTTGTCATCACTGACCATGTAGGGAGTCACCAATCAATATAGTCCGTGACACTAATTGGGATAATGGGTCTTATTTATACTGAAAATGAGATCCATTTGCCCATTCATGGATTTATTACAGTATGGGGCTTGAGATATTATGTTATTCTGCATAAAGTCCACTATAGGAAAGCCTTCTTGGAGTTGCCAATGTGTAACATAATAGGTCTAATGAATGCTAAAATCAATTTAATAAGCCTAGACGTTGTGATCTTTTAAGGTACAAAACATAGCAAAAGTCAATTTACTTTATATAAAGGTTGTGTTATATCTAGACCCCGGGGGGGGGGGGCACTTAGTATATTTTGTATACACATGTGTGCGGCTGGGAAGGCTACTTTTTCTACAAAATCGCCCTAACAAGGGTCCACTTTTCAAGGGAAAATCACCCTAACAAGGGTGCACTTTCTTGAAAATCACCCTAACAAGGGTCTATTTTTCACAAAAATGTCCGGGTTTTCACTAATATTTGCCAGTTTTCACCAAAGATATCGCGGTTTTCGACAAAATCCTCTGCACGAGGGTAATTTTTTCAGCTGATTTACACAAACATGATCTATGTTATCGCTTTTTTTTCCGAAACCTAGGCCCTTTCGGCCAAAAATGCCCTAACAAGGGTAACTTTTTGGCTATTTTATCTTTTTTTTTTACAGAAACCTAGGCACTTTTGACCGAAAATGCCCTAACAAGGGTAACTTTTTGGCATCAAAATCGCCCTAACAAGGGTAAGGGTTATCAGAGGTCCAGCCGCACACCCCTGTCAAAAAAATTCAAGTGCCCCCCCCCCCGGGATCTAGACAGGTGAACATGTTTTTCTCCTCTCCATGGTTACTTTGTAGTGTACATCACAAGAGGAAACGTGTTATAGGTCTTTGTTTCTGTCCTTATGTACGCGTTATACATCTGCATTTGTCTGTCTCATGCTCTCTCTCTCTCTCTCTCTCTCTCTCTCTCTCTCTCCTCTCCCTGTTGTTCTCTCGCATAAGCTCTCACCCCCATTCCAAACCATCCCAGGCCACATGGCAAACGAGATCCACCTGAGGATGGGAGGGGGGTAACATGTACATGACTCCGCTCGCAGGTAAACCTCAGATGTCAACCTGTCTGTAGACATGACACACCTGTATGGACATGCAGTCTGTCATGTCTACTTATAACAGGACAGCAGCTACACTGACAGGTCACCCATATATTAACACTGACAAGGGGCTCCGACACTTGGTTCCACTAGCAACCCATGTATTCACACTGTCAATAAGCATGCAGATTGTCAAGTATTTAGAATGGCTTTGCACAGAGGCAAATATCAGAGTCACCCAATGTCGCCAATACTACTCTCATACAAGGGTCAGGCAATGCTGGACTCTTGCAGGCTGATAGAGACTCTCCCAAGAGTCCAGCATTGCCAGACTATGGCATGAGGATCCAGCATGGCCAGACTTTCAAGCAAGTTTGCCATGGTCCAGCCTGTTATTGAATGTCCAGCCTAGCCTGACCCTCACTAGAATGGCCCTTGACCCATCTATTATAGTCCAGCAGTGCCTGACCCTTGTATGAGAGTAGTATTGGCGACATTGGGTGACTCTGATATTTGCCTCTGTGTGCATTTAATGACAATGTGTAGTTCCATGTAGAATTGACCAGCAAGAAATAAGCAAACTTGGCAGTTTAGTTCAGCCGAATCTTTAGGTTGGCCATTATCTAGCAGATATTATATCAGAGAAGTATAACAGAGGAAATTATAAAGGATACTTAATTTATTTTGTATCTCTGTGTCAATCTTGCTATTCATACATAAATGGGTCAACGTTGGGTTATTTCAATTATACCAGTAGCATAAACACTTAAGGATTTTAATTCATACTACTTACCACTTCATGATATCGTGAGGCCTGCAAGTGTAGCTAATTATTCGTGGAATATAGGAAATGAATGATATCAATTGAATCGAACGGATTGTAAACGCACAAGAATAAGTGTAACTTTTAGTTCTAAATGAATAGTTTTCTGAAATTGAACTGAATTAAGCATTCTCTGATACTTCGTCTAACAGTCGATTCAAATTATTTCTGGCATGGCGGCATCGTGTTAAAAGGACTCCCATCATAATAGGTGGACAGGTAGCGGATAAACGGCGGTCGGTGGTAGCCGCGCTTCCCGCCCGCGGGAAAGGTACTATGCGGCACCGACAGGACCCCCCCCCCCCGGGATCCTTAATCTGCATGCTCCAGGCACAGATACACTGAGCCCTCCCCCCTCCCCCTCCCGACCCTTCTCCATTGCTATTCTCACCTGCAGCCGAGAGAAATCAAAGCATCCCGAGGAGAGTAGCATTACGGCGTCAACATATAGCTGCATACCTGGATGGTGTTTCTCCACAAATTTGCGGAGCTCCGCAAATTTGTGGAGCTCCGCAAATTTGCTTCCATAAATTTGTGGAGCTCCGCAAATATATATGGAGCTCCGTATTTGTATGCTTAAGTACTAAAAAACAATTTCCATATATATTTGCGGACCTCCATAAATATATGGAGAGTGTATTTACGGACCTCCGCAAATTTGCGGACCTACGCAAATTTGTGGAGAAACACCATCCTGGGACCTTGATAATCTGATATAACAAGGGCCATAAAGGTCCAGTCGTGGAGTGGGCGATTGGGCAAGCCCTCGCTAAATCCTGTCTCTAGGTAATACAGCGAATGGTATGAGGTACATTGATATCAACCTCAATATATCAAATAATAATTATGCAGGCCGGCCACTTTGAATCTCAGCACCAGTGATTAAAAAAATAAACGACGCAAAACAACATTTTACTAAATTACCAGGTCCTATGTAGCATATCATAAATTTGAAAACATGTTGCCATTGCAAACTAAATATTCTGTGGATACGATTGTCCGTGATTCTGTATATGATATTTAAACATCTGCTCTTCGATTTAGTGCCATTCTGTCTCTTTAAAGCGGCCATCTAATTATGGAGCGATGTATTCATAGTAAGATGGCATAGCCAAATATACTTTATATTTCCTGAGGTAATATTTTCTTATAAATTGAACAATGTGAAAACACTCAACACTGGCCATTAGCAGTTCAGACACAATCTATATTTCGGTGTAGAAAACATCGTATAGCCTGCCCCATACCTCCTCTCGCCTATCCTGGAGTTATCTCATAAACCTGTAATAAAACTCTCCTGTCATGGAGGTACATGAAGAGGCAGGTCCTGATAGGACCTGGAGTCACCCTCCCTGCACAGCCCCTCTACCTGCCTGACCCACTCCAACACTGCCTTTGAAGGTAGAGGTGTGGTGAGTGTAGGTGTGAGTGTGTGACTGGAGGGAGGGAGTCTCATAGGTACAGGAGGGTCACTGGTCAGTAGACCTGTTGGCAGGTAATTGTCAAATATAACTGAACACCTTTGAAAGTTAGATAACAGTTTTGCATGTGTTATATTGTTGAAGTAGGTGAGGAGGGTGAGGTAACGGTGTATTTTACCCTTTATGTTCAAGGTTTTACACGTTAATGAGAGAAGTATCAAAGGGTATCCACTCGTTGATAATCACATTGGCAGTTTTTTTTCTTAATCGTTCTTATCTTATGAGTTCTGGTACATAGCATCTTTGCCTGTTGATCCTCATAGAGGATACAGTTCTTAAATATGATAGTACTTCTCTCTAATAAGTTCACTTGTTCTTATGTTCTCTCTGACTTCTAACTTTTAACTTTGATCTCACTGTTTTTAATCATTTTAGTCCAACATTCTTCTTGTAACCACATGGTTCTCTTAGTGGCAAGGGTAATAGGTATCTCAGGGGGAGGGACCGCGCTGACAGGGGTTTGTTGGCGGGACTCCCTGCCACCCCTTCCCGTCAGTATATGGCGGATAATTGGCTCATTGACTCGGTAACGGGGGTCGGTCAACTCTCCCTTGATGGGCGGACGTGCATACAGACTGGCAACAAAGATGGAGAGAGGGCCCCAACAAGACTATCACCCCTTCCATCTCCTCCCCCGCCGTCCTACGCGGGAGGCTGCAATGTTAGAGCATCGCCCCTCAACCCCGGCCCCACCCCCTGACGACAAACACCGGAACCAACATGAAAGACGCGAATCACGTGACCACAGATCACATCTCACGTTGTCTCGGGGCATTGTTTCCGGTTGAGGCGCGAGACAACGAGACAACGGTTCTTGTGGGGTTAGGTGGCCACCGTGGGAGGGCTGGGTGGGAGCATGGGAGGGGGGAGGCGGAGGGGAGGAAGGTGACAAAGGCAACAAGTCAAGCCTCTGAACCACTGGGTGCCACAGTCATTTTTCATTCATTGCCTTTTCCCTAAACTCTATCTCCAAAATCAATCTTGTCACGCCAGGCATAGGAAAAGAGAGTTTCTTTGATGCCCAGAAACCAGATGTTTCCTGGAGCGTCTGTGAAGCCACAACCTTCCCATCTGAATTAGCTGATTTATTTGGGCTGTTTTCCTTTCTGACCCTTACCAGTGGGTGGCGGCAAGCTTCCCCTGCAGTGTAGGGTTATTACACGGTGGGCACACAAAGCATTTACACAGGCGATCGGAGGTGCACTGACATGTGTGGTGATATCATAGTCTTCTAGTAATCATGCTAACGTGATCTGTACTGTTCTGATGGCACAATAGTTTGCTTTTCATTCAGCGCCCGTATATATATATATATATATATATATATATATATATATATATATATATATATATATACATATATATATACATATATATATATATATATATATATATATATATATATATATATATATATATATATATATATATATATATATATAGTACCTCTCCCGGCTCCACTCCGACTGTCGGTGGAGGGGTACGGAGATCTGCACCTTTAACTGATAACAATTCAATAATTCCCCTCTATTTCTAGAACTATAGTAGAGGCCTACTCTTCCTGGCAGCCAAGGGGGTTCTATGCACATATAAGTAGTATAATGAGATGGCACTATATTGAAGGCGAGGGTACTGGAGGGAGGTGCGCTGGTTACGGCGACAAGCACAGATAAGAGCTGATAAGACAAATTATAGACCCTAGTTTGTAGCCATTGTAGAATACCTTACGGGTACTTCAGCCTAGACCAGCGAAATATAAAATGGCGGACCAAGTGTGTATGGCTCTGGATTCCTCACAGAGCGATCCTTTTATGATAGAATATACTGAATCAATATACATGCCAAACAAATATGAGAGCCGTATAACTTTAGGACCATCTTAGTCTATTGGCATTAGGATGCAAGCACTCCATTTGGAAAACTGCAGGGGGAATTTTCAGGAAATTTGTTGTATCAAATTAAAGGCCTGCCGTCGGCAATTTGGAAACTATCTCACATGTAGAACTAAGCTGCTGAAGTGGCAACTGCAGCTTGGGTGAATAGGCCTACATGTACATTTTATTACTCAGCACACGCCCATCAGCATTACACGTGCTCTTCAAAGGGAAATGACAATACACATCAACCAACATAGAAATTGATCGTTTATGGATGTGAATTGTGTTGATGGCGCAGGCTAATTCCCCGGTACATTGCATGGGCCAGTGAATGGGGGAGGGGTTGCATGGTGCTATATATTTGGGGCGGTGGGGTAGGGCTCATCATTAGGATGGTGAATGGGGGAGGGGAGTAGGTAATATGTTTATTGTCAGTATGTTTTATGACATATGGGATACATAAGACTTGGTGGTGAGTCACACGTGGCAAAACGTGGACAGGATATGACGTATATCCCCACAAAACCTTGAGTCGAAAGAATGTTTAAAATAGATTGTGAAGGGACAATATTGATGATAAAGATTCGTCAAAGTACCCCGGTAATTCAAAAAGGGAAGATACGGTGACAGAATTGCTTTATCACGTGTTGCGTGTTCTATTGCCAACAAGGCAATGCCCTAACGTATGGACAGCAAAAGGTGATGGTGAAATCATAATCATTGTACTAGGTACTTCCCAAGCAAATGCTGAAAAGGATACCCTGGAAAGCATTTTATTTCAGATTGCGAGGCCCCTACCGATGTTCCTACCATCTTATGCATTAAGGTATTGAATATGCTTTTCTCAAACTAAAAAAACATGGCATATCCTATGCTAATGGTTGTCAAGGGAACAATCCACAGAGGCAAGCAAATCATTGTGTAGATATTCCATTTCAAACATGCATGATACAATTGTGGCTTTGGGTAGAATAGTTTAGCAAACACCATGTCACATGATACATATTTAACCTCATTTGGTGAATATGCTTTTACCATCGTAGTACATCGTACAAGTACACCAGTTGACCACTGCCCTCCCAGACTACATCTCCACCCCTTCACTGTCCACTGACACTCACAACGTTACAACCATACGGACCCAGCCACCCACCCATCATACCCTCTACCTCTTACATAACACCCACAACTCTTAACCAATCAGAGAGCTGTTGCAACCATTGTGGGCGTGGCCTATGATTATCCTACCTGTGTGAGTGACAGCAGGTGAGTGGTGGGCCTCACCTGGCCAGCTAAGCCCCAAACTTCACAGCGGGTTAGGGCCGCCCCAGGGGGGAGGGTGCATCATCATTAGTACCTGAGGTTGACACAGGGGGCGCCAGTCGTCCACGTGCTCTAGGCTTGTCGTACAGGTATCTTCAATTGCCCCTGGGGTCTTGCATAGGACAGGTACACCCTCTCCATCCCCACCCGCACACCTTTAGGGGGGAACACCAGGTCATCAGCTGGAATACATGCATACATCTACCAAAGACTGGACTCTTTTTAAAACGTATAGCCGATAGCACAAGTTGGCCGCTATCTCTATCATTACCACAACCAAAGGAAGTCAGCGGAGATTGAACGTTTTATACTGAATCGGGATCATGTATCCTTAATAATTAGTCATTTTAAACCATATATTGAGAGATAGCTTGACAACACAGAAGCCTACTTAACGTGTCTATGTCCTTGGGAGGGACTTACACACGGATGACATCGGATGACATCGGCTGTATATTCATCCCAGTCCTCCTGGTATAGCACATAGTAGCGCCAAGGAAATCAATTGTACATAAACAGAGACAACGATTGCTGCAAAGAAAAAGTGACATGACTGCAGGTACGTACGTGATAGGAGTATTAAAATTCAGAGGAAGCCATTGGCGTTTTAACACTATCAAAAAGACTATGAAGTGTCACTTTCTTTGCATGGTCTCACTTCTAGTGTCTTCTGTCAGGTATATATAGCTACATGTATGCATTTATAAATGATCTACATGTAGGTGTAAATATGACTTCCGAGTTCAAGGAGTTACATCATGAAAATAGGGCAATTATATGTGTTAAAATGTGAGATCTATGGCGGCAAAGCACCTAATAATGCATTGTGAATATCCTTTTATTACTTGTTCTATTTTTGATGTGCTACTTGGGGAGGTATTTTGAGTAGTCACGTGGATGAGTGTTTTGTGTAACTACGTACGTCACAACATTAATATAATGTGCTAGACTTTTTAAAATAGGTTTATTGACACATCTCATGTGAATTACATGCTCCTCCGAGGATGTCATAAGGAAATTATATACATGAATAATTATACAAGTATACCCTACACAGAAAAAATCCAGAGTCGGCAAACCTGGCACTGCCTTGTCAATTTGACAAGGAGAGGGGCTGGCAAGCAAATCCTTCAGTAAGAAGACCCATCTATCGCTACCTGGCATATGCCAGCCCTAAACCTGTCTAGAAGTGATTCACCATTCTCCCTGCAGGTGGCCATTACCTAGCATAAATATGTACCCTTGGGAACAAATTGATTAATTCCTATGTTGATATAATAGTGTGTATTACAATACATATATGTTAATATGGAGGATTATGTGAAGTATCTAGGGAAAAAGTAAGATAATGTAAAGAATGCATACTTCTGACAACATTTAAAAAATAGAGCACATGTGTAGAAGGAAGACACCTCTTTTGTGTCTTTCACCAGGGCACAAGTAGGTGCATGCACCTTATATTGGTATTATACACACACAAGCCTACAGTCCATTGCTGGAGAGTAGCCTATTCTCAGTAAAGACTTGGTGATACATTATGTGAATCCTTGGTGGCACTAGTGTATTAAATTTCACTTCTATATGTGGTTATGTATTTAAACAAATTGATAAAATAATCTTGTCATCTGGAACCAGACCAAACTCATACATTTGAAACCCTAGACCTACCACCATTATGCAATGATGAGCCCCAGCTGTGGCTATTCTAGGCCTGCATCAACTATCCTAGTTTGACGACCTTGACAAGTCTAGGGTTGTCTTGTGGGATGGTAACCTGGCAGGTTGTCAATTTGACGAGTTGAAGCTAGTTGATTCTATGCTGTTCACTTAGAAGACCCTAGGGTCGTCCTGTAAGACGACCTTACAGACTCCAGAGCTGTCCAGAGTTTTTCAGTGTATGAGTGTTATGCATGTGTCATTTTTGGATTAAACAAATATCATAGTTCATTGTATAAGTCACTTTGGATCTCACAAATGGTCCTTAGATTCCATAGCCGAGTAGGCTGGTCCAATTCATGTTTAACTGTTCCGTCGATCAGTATCACTTGTATACACACTAATAGAGTGTATTTTCTTGTTCAAAGGTGAATTTCATATTTCGAATCATAGCAACAAAAGTACAATAATTGCCTATAAGATCATGAGTCTTTTTTTTTATGATTCTATAAAATCTATCCGAAACAGAATGAAGACAAAACAACTTTATAAGTGCATCTATATGACTATGTAATTATGGTACTTTAATGGCACAATAAACAGCATAGTCTCTCTCATGCAAGTCCAGAAATTAGATATTAAATATATCAAGTCTGCACGTAGTCCGTCTCCCATTTCGGTCAAAATGATATCATCCCATGGTCAGAGGCATATTCCAAAGGGGCAAAGCATCTGACACTTTCTTTGTAGCCATTTGATTCCAAACCTATACTTATTCCTCCATAATCTATAATCATGCGTCTTATTGTGATTTTTTTAAATCTAACCAAATGAGAATTAAGAACGTTTAACCGTATACATATGACTATATGGTAAGTTGATAACACTGATATATAATGTCAACAGTTCACTATTACTGTGTTATTGCCAAGAACAAAGAAGCATACACTCAATAATTGCTCTATTCCCTTGATGGATATACACATCACCTAAATGATTAGCAAATGGTTTCAAAACACATTCCCTGACAATAACATGGATGCCCAGAGTCCCCGAATGGCGTCATCATAACATCTTAGCTAAAAACACGGCAGCTACAAACTCAGAGGGAATCAAGTACAACAGGATATTCTCCAGATCCGGGCCCCAGGTCCATGCACAACAAGGGAAGTACTCTCACATTTGAAATGTGGAATTTAGTAAAGTGGGCCAGTGGGCAAATTGAATAATATCAGCTGCGGGAAGTCCCAATTTCCTGGTTTAATCCCCAGTGTATACCTTGGTATACACTATAACAACGGGTGGTGGGGGCGGAGATGGCTCTGTTCTAAGTAATGAGGCTCAGGAGAGGAGGGCAGGACAGGCAGGTGTAATGGGTGTCCATGTGTCTCTGTGGGGTCTGTGTGTGTGTCTCGCTTCCCCCATTCAATATCCATCTTCCATGCTATATAGACGATTCTCTATTATAAGGCATACTGGTATACTAGTATATCTTACCGTATTCTCTGTCTCTGTTTAATAGTATCTATACAATTATATCTGTCTCACCGTCTCTCCCTACTTCGCTCTCTCTCTCCTTCCGCTTATCTCCTTCTCTTCTCTGTCTCCGTCGCTCTGTCACTTTCATTCTGGTTCTTTCTAGTGACAGGTTCCTCTCTACTGTACATAGATCTTGCTCAAATCAAAAAAAAAAAAAAAATTAACAACCCCCCCCCCCCCTTCCATAGGACCCCTTTTACCCTACCCCCCCCCCCTGCCCCGAGGTCCTTCCCCCGCCGGGGGATAGCCACTAAGACAAAGCCACCATACGTTCCAGGTGCACTTCTGACCGGCCTCACCTGCCCAGACTATCTAATTCCGGTGTAACACGTCACATCTCTGTTCTGTTAATAGCTTGTAAGTGTTAATGGCAAGCTAACTATCTGGGACTACTTCGAGGAGAGGTTCAGAGAAGAGGCGGATGGGGACTGAAATTAGAGGAATGCATATGTTTCGAAGAGTATGATGCAGAGAAAGGGAGGGTAGGTCCATGTGCATCTCTATGGCCTATGTGGATCATAGCTATATTGCAGCACAATTGGCGTTATTTATTCTAGAACTTTGTCACCTCTCCACCCGTTCTGAAAACCCTGCATGGAACCGGCAAATGCAAGGGGCCTCATGCATATTAAGAGATATCGTCCATATGTCCATTAAAATTATACGGAAACATGTCCAAAACGACCCCAAAACGACACATAAAGTTCTACGGAGGAGGGGGATGATGAGTTGGGGAGGGGGCGGCGGCTCAGTGATTTGTGTCCCCGGGACTGGGCGCTTTGCCTCCCGATGACGCCGTCGCGTCTGCCCGGTCTCCCATGCAGTCCAGCCCCCCTCCACATATTCAGCCAAAGAAAGTTATCTGCTGATAAGGAGAGCATGCATGGATAGTACTGTGGGTGAAGATAACGGCAGCTGTAGACATAAGAAGGTGTCTGTATGAAAGCTTAAGCCGCTGTACTGTCTGGGAATACAGCAACTGTTACTGGGAGCCTCATCGGGGGGGGGGGGGATTATGCGTGATATTGACCAATATACTGATACACGTGAGTCTATAATAAAGCTTGTGCCTCACACACACAGGCAGAGGTAGGATTATGATTTTGAGCAAATATGAACACTTTTAGATGAGGGATTAACTATAGGATTACTTAGGGTTATTTGGTGGTAATCGTAGTCTAATCAACATGGACCCTATACTCCCAGCTGAAATGCGTCTTATTTGTATGATATAAAGGGGCTAGCAAATTATGAAAGGCTGTCTAGTACTTTGGGGTTTCTGTATGTTCTGTGAGTGAGGCCCAAGCGGTTTCTCGTCATTTCTCATTCAAAGAAAAACACACAAAGATATCTACCTCCCAAGTATACCTCAACTTAATTAACCATGTAAATAGAAACCGGAAAGCGACCTTTCTTCTGGCCCAGCTAGGATACCCTTTACATATTAGGACACATTAAAAAACCTCATAATTAACACGTGCTGGTTTATTAGTAAGACATGCCCTAGGACACTGTAATATACCAGGATAAATAAAAGAAATGCCAACGTCAACTTCAACTTCAACCCTAATGAAATACCAGCTACACCCTCAGAAAAGTGAGAGTCCTTGTCCCTAAAACTACCTTCACCTGAGAGTCAGGCAGTGCCTGACCCTCAGGTGAGGGTAGTTTTAGCGACAATGACTCTCACTTTTCTGTGTGTGTAGATGTTTCCCTTTTATAGCAGGAACAGTCATGTTGAGACGTTTGAAATTTTCTCCAATGTGGACGTCACTGTGGTTCCCAGTTTGTACATGTTTATTTATCCGTATCATTGACTACCATTGCTGCAATTATACGGACCAATGCAGGACCAAAATACACTCCGATGTATCTATACTTTGGGTACTTTCACCAATAATAAAAAAAGAAAATGACGTCAATCCAATAACACTATGGCGTTGCCACAAACATAACGTTGTTCTTATTAACAGTAAAATGACCACACATGCACGTATAGGCCTCTTAGGGGTGATCCATTTAGTACGTCACACCCGAGGGGGTGGGGGGTCTTGGTCCCCAATGATAGAGGTATGGGGAAAAGCGTGACAAAGGGGTGGGGGGGTCTTGAAAATGGCCAAAATTTGCGTGACATACTTTATGAATGACCCCTTAACGTTATTCAGGATGGGCAAGCTATATCATACTCTAATTGTATAAAGTATGCCATACTAAGCCTATTATATGACTCAGTTAACCTCAGGGCAATCAAACATCTTCAAGTATAAACGTGTCTAGTTCTATGCATCTATATGATTTTACCCATGTCTCCCCTTGTATATCTAGATGCTATATTGATATGCCACCATGATGCAATCCAATATACACTGTAAAACATGTGTTTAATAATAAACTCTGAATAACCTAAACACGTTTAAACTCATCAAACACGCCTCTTTAGGTATTGAGCACTACACACACAGAAAAGTGAGAGTCATTGTCGCTAAAACTACCCTCACCTGAGGATCAGTACTCTGCTGGTTGCTAGAGACACTCATTCTGTGGAAAACCAAACACCATACCAGGTCATAGAACTAACCAATTTTACAGACTCACACACAGAAAAGTCAGCGTCGTTGTCGCTAAAACTACCCTCACCTGAAAGTCAGGCAGTGCCTGACTTTCAGGTGAGGGTGGTTGAGGGTGCTCAAAACACAATGAATATAATCTAAACATGTTTTATCTAAATATGTTTATAAATGAAACATGTTTAGAAGAAGAAAGGTGTTTAGACATGTGGGACAGGAAAATGTGTAGAAAAGTGTCTAGCCCTAACAAATCGCATTAATTTTACTCACTAAACACTGTTTTAAGTACACATTGCTCAGAGTACATGTACTAGAATGTATTCATCTGGAACCGTCATGGGTGATTACACGGCCTTAGGGTTTACTGATTGGTATATTGTACTATATTCACCCTAGTGAGGAAGATAATGTATTGGTTTTTGGTAATATCCAGATTGGGCAAATACCATTAGAATACATGTATAGTGGTGTGGGGGAGATTGTGGATTCTGACTAAAAATTGGAATCCATCAAACTGCAAGAGGATGTTTTGTGTAATCCCTTGTTTTATGTAATCACTTTTCCCTTTTTAACTAATGTGCATATCACCCAGATTCGTCGCACACCAAGCCCACTTAGCCAATGATGTTAGTTGAAAATGTTACATCAACCTATGAAAAGCCCTATACAGTTCTGACAAATTTAAGACAAAATGCAATCATGTCAGCAAAAGAAGGCTCCATCACGTTAATATATTTCATAGAAGTTCCAGGCGTTGATTATTCCAACATTCCATACATATACCTATACCACTCATGTTTCATTAAAGCGCATACCCAGACGACATTTGACTAATTGGCGCGCCTTGTTCTGTTCACAGACGGTATGGAGGACAGTAACTGGGACCTGAAGAGGGTGGAGGAGGAGGAGTATGACCGGCACGCCACCTACTTCGTGCCGGACCGTCCTGTCCCGGAGTCGGTCACCAACAGGGCCCAGGCCTCCCTCCCCCGTAACCTGAGGCTGCAGCCTTCCCACACACTACCAGAGGTAAGATGCACTTCTAATATGACATTAATACTACGTTACAACGACGTTTAAAATACCCTATGACTTTGCCAACAAAGGTTCAAGTAATGTTGAAAACACTGGGAGGTTCAATGATTTAGGATTAGGCCTACTTTATCATTGTTTACCCCCCCCCCCCTCCCCTTATACATGTGTACGTCGTGTACAGGGTAAGATAAATTAATAACCTAATAATTAGGAAATCACGTCAGAAGACCAGGGTTTCTGGATGACCAAGACTATCTCGTTCCTCATTAGCTCCCATTGTAGAAGGGTTGTAACGAACCACATTCTTAATTAAACCCTCACTCACCCACCTAAAGAAGTACCTACCCCGGATCCACTCATACTGTGGATAGCAAGAGGCACACCTTAAGGCACTGAGGGGGGTGATTCGTCCACCCCCCCCCCCCTCAACCTATACAAAGGTCGATATGCTAAAGTAAGTGAATGGCAATATATACCAATATGTATTGAATGTGTGAGAAGGGCGCCAGATGGGTCTGATGTAAGCTAGGTTTCTCTCCTCAACTCTCGGCCTTAGCCGCGTGAACACGCGATAAGATAGCAGGACAACGCACACATTATATGGCGCTTCAAGCGTCAACACGTCAGGGTATGACGTCATAAAATGACATAACGTCAACTCGAGACACACGCTGCCTTTCGCCGCTTATCATGCGTCGTAAAATGTCATAAACTTGCCCTGAATGCTCGTAGCCATTGGTTCTCTTGATAAACATTAAATGGAGACTCTCATATATGTACATATATACCTTGTGTATTGCGCATTGCATTAGCTCTAATGACATGTGTATACATAATGGATGGGCCATGTATCATATTCATGGATCAAGGGAAAGCCCAGTTCATGTGGCAACATACCAGATGACATGATATAAGGGCGCCTAAGAACATGTATAGAAAAATACTAATTCAAATACTGATGTGTGAGCCACCGGGACGTGCCAGTTTTATGAGTTTCTCTATGACGCTAGATATTGTACTCCAGCGAAAGAAATCCATTATATCAAGTCGAAATAACGTTTCTAACGCTACACAACGTTTGTCCATAATAAGGAGCCATAGAGGGACGTTGTACAATGTGTGCTTGTTTTGTTTACTGGGATTGGACCAGGCCTTCTAGTTTATGGAATGTCTTCATAAATCACCGTGAATAACTCTATCTATGGGACAATGAACAGAGTATCCGCTCTCATGCAAGTCCTGAAGTCGGATATTAAATCGAGTATCCATGCAGTCAGCTAGCCCCTTCTCCCCTTTTGGTCAACATGACATCATCCCAGGGTCAGGGGCATTTCCAACCTTCTCACACTTTCTGTGTAGCCATTCAACAATAAACTGTTTCTGAATTTGAATAGGGACTTTGAATAAATCTAGAAGTGAGATTGATCACATTTTCATTAGACATTATTATCATGGAGAGCATTATACGGGCGTATGTATAGGACAGCACACATGTATAGGGCCCTTTACCATAGAATGGAAAATGAAAAGTCAAGCTTTCCTTTACATTCTGTCATGGGAGTTCAGTATGCTAATTCCCAAGGACAAAATCCCCCTAAATGATCGACCTCACTCTCAGGTCATTCTACTATAATGCAAATTCTGTGCCGTCTCTTGGAACAATATGACCACCAACTCCCATGGCAAAAACATGCTACAGTACCTTTGTGCCTATAATCGGAATCAGGGGCTCCCAGACCTCAGGTTGGCTGGATATAAAGGGAAAGGTAAGGCTCCGTATTGGTGGAGGGCATTGTCCCATAGCGCTTGGCTGTGCCCATGAATTTAATAATTTGGTACATTTAGGCTAGTGATACCCAAGCTGAAGAATCGTGCCAGGTCTCACTGAACCGAATTTGATCATTCCCATACATGAAGAACCTGCCAATTTGCTGACCTTAAGAAACACAGAGAGCAATAACATCAAAACCAAGGCTATTTGTCATTCCTAAACACCATTCAATGGATGCCAAACATAAAATAGAGGCGTAAGTATAGGCCGTAAATAAGGCCCATATTAATTTCTGGGCCGGTCGGTGGTCCACTTTCAGACTAATAGTGGTTGGACAAGGACCTGCATTTTATTATATGCAAAATGTCTACTGAAGTTAAATTGCTGGGATCTGTATAATTTTGAATCTCACCTGAGGTACCCCCATTGGCCGGCAAATGACCACATAATATAGGGCCTATATATTTATGTAATACAAACAAAACAGCATTCTCTTCAGAAGAAGACCGTAGTGATGAATTAATATGTTATGATGCTATAGTCGCCTTGAATAACCTTATGTTATGAGTAATACAGTATACCCCTCCCCTCCATCAACCCTTCACCTCACTATTAAACCAGCCTTTATCATTTTCAGAGATCTTCCTTGGCATCAAAATGAATCTGATCAAATGTTTCATATTTCCCCATGTGAATGTCAAGTAGGCAACCCTACCGACACAGTATTTGTTGTATTCGGCTCTGGGTTCATGTCTTTAGAAAAAGTTAATTTCTAGGACACGTAGACCGATATCCAGTAGATCTTCCCAAGCACTAATGAACAAAATAACATTGGCATTTTGAACTTGTAATCCGACCAGTTAATTACCACATGGGCAGCTGCTTATACATGTGTACAGCCCAAACCAGTCCAGACAAGTAAAACCTCCAGATTTATAGTTACTTGTTCGTAGAAATTACCCTATTATTAAGGTATAATAAATGGAATCCGAGAGTAATATGCCTAATACCTTTACCACTGGGGCCATGATCCCGGCAAACTTTATGTAACATTTTATTGGGGTATGGTCAGGTGTGGTGAAAAGCCAAGCCATGGAGGCACCAGAGGGGGGATTATGTCATATTGGGCTATCGTTTATAGCCGGTACCTGGCGTCAAGTTTGCTCTCTCCTTGACAGAGCAGGTAACCAGCGAAGCACCCATGAAAATGGATATTTATGAAAGTTTACCTGAGATAAGGGAGGGCCAGTGTTAGGTGGTGGGTTATGTAAGAGGGCAGGAGGGCTGAGAGCGGAGGTGTAAGGGTGGGTTTTATTATATGTGCATGGATACCAGCCCTGGAGTGGTTGCCTGAAGATAAGGCCCCTCTCTGGGCGAAAGGTGCCACAGGCCTGCTCCAGTGCCTGTAGCATAGGGCTCATATCAGGATGTGTTATCTATCCTACAGTGAAGGGGAGGTGTGTGTATTGGAGGGGCGGGGTATATTGGTGTTCTATCACTGGGATTCATGTAGGCCCTAGGTTGAATTGGCAAAATAACGTAGACAGATTTAATCTGCCCATTAGAATATAGCATTCAATTGCATATGAACAAAGGTAAAACTTTTGCAACAAAACATTCTTGTCATTTCTTTTCAAACAAATTTCTTATGTAATCATGTACATATTGGGAGAGCAAAAGCAAGATGTCCCTCACAAGAGCATTTCCAATAGTCTTTTATAGGTTGCTTTATACAATGTACCTCTCGCTCCCCTTCCTTAATTTGCCACTGACACGTTCTCGTTCCCCACAACAAGTCATTCAAGATGTATAGATGCACAATACATTTATCTTTCCCAACCCCAATAGACCTGTATGGACCCACATTCTAACCTTGGCACATTTGTCCCTCATGGCACCAGCCTGCTGCTAAAGCATCGGTAATTACACATAGCAGTAATACATTTTCCTTTTGTATAAAACCCAGGGAATAGATACTATCACAACACTACTCTCACATTTGTTCCCACATCTGCTCAAAAGCTTTTCTCCGGTTGTAACAATACCCTGGTATAAATATAGAGGAATGTGAGGTTCAATGTATCTGGGTGATTGAAGCACCATATGTTGGTGGAAGAGGGAACCAAATGGAGACAGTATTGGGAACCTGCTGCGGCGTCACATACGGGGGACAAAATGGCGGTGTTCAGGTGGTGAGCAATGGCGGTGCATTTGACAGGCGGTTGTTATCAGACTGACAGTGTCACTGACATTGGCAGTGTCATGGCCACTTGGCACATTTATAGTGTATAATGTCATTAAATGGACTGTCAGAAACAGAGATAAAGTATACTTTCCACGATTATAATAACGTTATAGTAAACTGTAGATTATTCATTTATTGTATAACACAAATCCTAACCTTCTGGAATCCATGACCGTTGCTGTATTACATTATGATTATTCCTTAATAAAACAATTACAATCCAAACTTGATCTTAAGTATGGTGCAACAGGAGACTCGAAACTATCGATACATCTTTGTATTTTATTGGGTTAATCAAATGATACCTTTCAGTGAAAAGTGTGATCAAGGGTTAAGCACTAGTAGTACTTATCGTGAGTTTTTTACAAGTCCATGGTAAGAAAATATATAGAGATAAAATATAAATTCTGAATATGACATTTTAGAAGCATTTTATAGTACCCTTGTCAGTGGGAATGCATTGTAGCGCTTTAACATATATGTCTACTTTCTACATTGTGTGAAAGTCCAATCAATATCGGAATAGATATTGCCAGTTTACAGAGCAATTGAGAGCATTTAATTAACTTAAGATCACAATTTGATAGTACAAGTAACAACAAAAGGGGTAAAAGTTGTCCAACTGTCCCTTGTCGAAAGTATCATGCTTCGGGGGGGGGGGGGGGGTAGTAATACACATACATTGTATAGGGATAGCTAGGCTAGTAGGGGTGGGGTAGGGGGGTAAGGATGGGGTGTGGGAGATGGTATCTCCAAAACCTGATCTACAAATTTATGTGCAAAAAATTGACTTGTGGGTGTTTGAAAAGCCAGGTGGGAAAACGATGTGTTTACAAAAACCAACAGGTCGGAAACGCTAAACCATTTAGTACTAAAACTGGGGGACCTATCTCCCCTCTGACACCCTTCAGCCATTTTTATGCTCCTGTGAGCGTTGGACTGGGGGGAAACCACCCGGAAAGGAGATGTCATACATAGCCACTGGTCTGGGGCGGGGTGAAAATAGGCGTCAAATCATTTGGTCGTACGCTAAAGTTGAAAATTGAAATAAAAAAACGTGCCACTCCCCTATCCTTTCTATTATTATTTTCAAACGAATACAGAAAAAGATCAGCCCTGCTGTGCTGCACATGACTGGAGGTGAATACAGGTAGCAGATGCTGCAGTGTTAACCCTTTAAGGGCCGCAGATTATTTTATACATGCCCTTTGTCGCCACGATACATGAACGCAGCATGGCGAGTGTACTCGTACATCGGAAGTCCGTAAAACACATATATGGTCGACATGATGCGTAAATGCAGCTCTGGTGGGTAGTTCGCCAGGGGTACATTCATGCACCATGACGAAAAAAAATGCATACCGTATCGTACCACTATGCTGTACTTAGAGGGTTAAACAGTGGACGCGCTCGCGACACCACTCGTTTTTTGCTTGTACATGAATGTGATATACACACCCCGATACTTACCATCTCGGCTCTCACTATTGGTGTCAATGACTGGTTTCAAATGCACTTTACCTGGTAATGAAAAAAGTTAGCCTCATGCTTATGGGATTGGAAACAAGGGGGCTCATCCGTAAAATCACCCCAAGCCTAGTGTGTATAAATGGTTGAATGTGGGAGACAGGGGAGGGGTTGGGGGAGGGATGGTTTATTGTAATAGTTAGAAGACATTCTGTTTCACACCTGTTTAGGTGTATACGTGATGGGCCTTAGGGAGGAGGGGGTGATATAGGAACTGGGGGTTTGCGGGGAAGGTCAGAGAAAGGTAGTGGAAGGGAAGGAAGACTGTACTTCGAAGGACAGGAAAAGCAGGGCAGGGGAATCAGAAGACATTTGATATCAGCGGTGAAAAGGTAGGGAGAGTAGGTAGAGGAGGGAAGAGGAGGGAAGAGGAGTGAAGGCCACATAGGAGTGAAGGCAATAAATTCAATTTTATTTAAATCATATATATATATATATATATATATATATATATATATATATATATATATATATATATATATATATATATATATATATATTTAATCATTACTGATTACTGGATGAATGAGGAACAGCGGTGCGAAGTGGGGGGGGGGGGTGTACTAAAAGGTGAGAGGTGGTAGAGGTAGAAGGGGGGGGGAGGAGGAAAGTCTTCTAAGATAAACCCATCCGGGTGTATTGTAGTGTATGAATGATGAGGCACACAGACATCTCTTTTACATAATTGAAAATATGCACCCTTTTCTAAACTCCCTCAAAAGTGACTATAATTAAGCCATATGGCCGTTTACACCCCAATAAACATCAAGTGACAATAATATGGTCGCGTGGGGATGTTCCCTTCTTTTTATACATTTACTTTTTTATATTCAAAACCCCATCCTCAATAGAATTTTGTATGGATGATACCATGGTTTGTAAAAAAAATAGATAAAATTGACAGAAGTCTAATTTGTGCAAGGATGCTTGATGACAATTTTAGCTCAATTTCCCTGCATAAATTATATCTGAACCACCTGCTGGGAGTGTCATCTAGTGGACAAAGCCTTTACAACCACCAGTCCTCCACATTAATAAACATATAACACTATCAAGACAAGCTCTATGCTTATTTCTTAGTAAATGTGAAGGAAATTGCATAAATAATTTTCTATAAGTTTAACGGTGACACTTGTACTTAGTTAATACAGATTGAACACTGCAGAGGTACCTGAACCAATGATAATGATTGTATCATCATTTTTGATTGGTTAAAATATAATCATGATACAATACATTTACCAGACACTTCGGTGACTGTGATGCAACCTTTTACTGACATGATGAATGTATATCCAGACATCTTTTGTAGAAAGGAATATGATATGTTGTTCAATAATAAACACTTAGTTGATATATTGTCAAATAAGGCATTAAAAAAAGACATTCTTGATTGGCTCAGGTCTCTCTTAGTGTGATGATGACACGTGTTACAAGTTTCCTCCATCAGAAGTAGGAATATAATTTTGAAGTGTATACCGAACAAGGATATGTGTACGAAACCGGTATACAAACCGGTCATGGAACTTAACAATTGTGGATCAACAAGGGAAAAGGGACCTCCGCGGGGGATTTTTAGTACCAACTTTGGCCACCAGGGGGCACCATATAGCCAAAAAGGACCAAGATATAGCAAAAACTTATCTATACTACTTTTTTATGTAGAATATGATAGGCTACGTTAGAAGATTCCATCTTTGGTGAAAACATTCCATATTTGGAATGGAAAAGAACGTTTTTGGGCCTAAATTGGTGTTTTTGCACATGTTGGTTGCCATGGAAACGTGATTTTCATTCTAAATCGAAAATTTTAAATAATTGAATGAAAGAATGCCCCGAAACGATTTCTATGCTGAAAACAGAATGTAAATACCATTTTTAGATCAAAAGCTGTGGCCAATTGTTTGAAAAAGTTTGGATATTTGGTAATTAGCATAATTATGCTAATTAGATAGGAATATCTCTAAAACAAAGGAAGATAGAGCTTATTGGCATTTAAAATTGGACAGTGACCACACATATTCAGAGAGCCAGTACTCAAAAACTAGAAGTGGTACGTGCTTATAAACGATATCACTGGAAAGCTGATGACATCAATTTTATTATTGAGTTTTTACCTTGGAGGACCATTTTCCCTCGACCGTCCACAATTATAAAGGGATAAAATTCAATATGGGCTGAAAAAATAATACAATACCACACCCCAGAATGCAGTCCCAGTCCTATTTGATTAATTAACCATTTGTTCTTTTCAAAAAGAGAAAAGAATGTCATACTCGTGGTTTGAAACCCACGCCCTGTTATACCTTTGATATAGGCTTTAACCCCCCCCCCCCCACCCCGACCTCCAATTGTAGTGGAGGTAATAGTATTACTATTAGGCACCACTCTCTCCCACGGCAGGTGAGTCAAAGTGTTTAAATGATCGGCTCTAACTCTAGATCCACTTTCTGTGCCTACTCCTTTATAGTATATAGGAATGTATTTATGGCAGCTCCTGTGTGGCAACTGCAGTGCCACCATGGAAGTAGGGGTAGGAGGGGAGAGGACTAACTACAGTACATGTAGATATATCTGATACATTCTCTGACGGTCCTCAAATACTATAGCTCCTCCATCCTACTACCTACTCTTTGGAAGTATAGGTACCCTTTCCATAGGAACCAGCGAACTATCTGGTGACAAGATGGCGGCCAATACAGGGTGACCAGCAAGGAATCAGCCATATAGTAAGCTCCCCGCGCCTTGGCTTAATTGGATTGAAATCGGTTTGAGGACTGTAGCATAATGCGCTTTGCTCTCTTTGTTGCAATACGACTGTCGCATACGTACATATACACGATGATTCCTAAAGCCTCCCTCTTTCCGGAGAACCCCCCCCCCCCCCGCCCTACTTTACCTTGATCAGCTCTGCAGGTGAAAGCATGGCTTCTTGGCAGTACCCTAGTCCTCCTCCCCTGAGCCCACAATACACAGGACTTGCGATTTCTTTTCACTCACTAGCAGCCAAGTCCTGATCGGATCAAGGGCACAGTGAGAAAATTCACTTTCAAGTTGAATAGGAAACATTACATTAGGTTTTGATTGCATTGAGCACCCTTGAATGGCCAATGAAAAGGCTGTATGTACGGGTGTGTCACGAGTAGAGTAACCCCCCCCCCCAACCGGCCCACTCCCTCCACTAAATAGGGATCAGCGTACTCATTGGCTAGCGTAGCCAAAATAAAGGGTTCCAATTCCCCCTGTCTATAATAAAGTCTTACAATGGTGGGATGGTTATACTGTGGAAGACGGGAATTCGTGAATGGTTATCGGAAAGCACTGGCTGGACTCAAGTGTTTACCTTCAGTTTTTTGAGAATCTGTCACAGGAAGAGAAACCAAGGTAAGAAGCAAGCAGGTTCTGAAGTGATTGAACATAACAACATCACCGATGTCTTCACTAAAGTTTTCTGTTTGTTTCTATCGCCCTCAACACGTCTTTATTCGTGTTTATACACATCATAAATATAATTAGCGAATAGTTGTTTGTGGGGCTAGGAATTATCGTCATAACTGCATTGCGATTGGATAGTTAAGCTAATTAGGACACATATCGTCCATAGCTGTGGTCTCCGTGATATATGTTTATGAGGATACTGGCACACTACAGATATGTGTAGTAGTGTTTTGTTCCCTCGGTGGAATTCTCGGCAGACAGGATACCAGAGCTTGTTTCCTCTTCTCTCTCTTAAATTGGAGTAAAGTAGACACCCTCCTATAGATTTCCGTGTATGTCATTGACGAGCACTCTTATTTCCGCCCCCAGGAAATGAGCATTTGCAAGGATCTCATAGTCACTGATGTGCATTGTACAAAAAAACATATGAGGAATGTACAGAGACTGAGGGAAGGGATCCACAAACATTGGGTTACCTGAAAGCATTTGGTATACGTTGAGAGTGGTCTGTATTGAGTTCATGCATATATTAGTGGAGTTAAGTGGGTGTATTCATGCTGAGATGGTTTAAAAAAAAAAAATGTATGGATATCTATAAGGGAAAAGGGACTTTAGTTTACCCTGCACTAAGGTCCCTTTTCACAGATCTTGTTATATATGTGTCTGGCATTTGGGCGACGCGGTGTTTTTCATGAATGAGCAGTTGTGTACGCACGAGCCAGGCGTTTATGAATGAGCAACAGCTGAACGAGCAGTTGTGTAAGTACCTTTATCAATGAGCAGACCCCCTGGCAACTCACTATACCTATAGTACTACACATTCCGGCATACCAACCCGTTAAGGGCCGCATTGTGATTTACTAGTAATGTGATATGTACATGTATTGTCATGATGCACAAATACACACCTTAATCACAAGTCTACCCACAAGTGCTGCATTCATGCATCACATGTTGATCCTACGGGGTGTATATATACATTCCCGAAGGGTCGGCATCATGCATCACGATTATAAAGGAAAAAATGCATTAAACCTGGTAAATGTACAGGTGTATATGTGGTCCTAAAGGGCGATATGGCAGCATGGCGTTATAACACGCGCTTCCTATTTTCTAGGAACTTCAATCTACTCACATTACAAGACCAGCGACCGTGTTTGTTTGTGCCATATCTATATACACTCACTGTCTCAATGGCACGAGATTTTACTAGTACAAACAATAATAAACAATGCCTACGTCAGACATAACGGCACGAACATAGTAATTGGTCGACAAATCGAAAAAAACGATTTCGTAAGTTTCGTGTCGGTGTCAACGTAGGTTGCCATGTTTATAATGCACGTCATCAGCAAAACACGAGTATATGGGCTAATTAGTACAGTCGGTGGGTACATAAGGAAGTGATACCTGGCTGGCATTTGCCATTCATCACCTGCGAGCAGATAGGAGCTAGTCAGTGGAGTTACTCACGGGAGATTTCTTCAACCACTACAAGTCTAGTTTTAAATGGTACATTATATACTATAATATTATTGTTGGATATAGTACACTATACTTCCAAATCAAGGAATTTGTTGTTAACAGGTAGGTTGAATTACATAGAACCTTTCTTTGGTATTATGGTTAATTTCATTCTGCTTAGTTGTTCTGATCTGTAAGCCCTATAGAATGGCAGTCTGCGTAAAGTTCTGATCCTATCTGACGCAGCAGAGTATTTCCTCGTTGGTAACTTCATAGATTTGATCACAGTCAAACCATTGGACTGCGTTGACATTGGAAGGTTGGTTTAGGGAACTTTATCACCACACCAGTGAAAAGTGAATGAGATACCAGCAATGTATAAGTTTCAATTCCTGAGCACAGTCGTAACTGCCGCAGTGGTTTTACAACTGTTGCTGCAACAGCCGCACATTATAACACTGCAGCTGCCGCAATGTGTTGCAACTGCCACAATAGTACGGCAATTGCCATGGCAGTGCTAAAACCATATTCTTTTACAGAATGAAATAGCACAAGCAATTGTCACGATGGCCAGAACTTTAGAGTTTTATAAAGTATCCCTTCTCTCTTCTCCTACAGGTACTTGGCGTATGGTCGTCAGAGTTTATACCCAAAGGGACGCGATTTGGACCTCTCCAGGGTGAGACATTCCTGAAGGACACAGAGAGGACCTCGACCAACAGGAAATACTGCTGGAGGGTAAGTGGCGACTTACTGGATTTATTTAATGTTTGCTATAATTAACCAAAAGTTTAATGTGCATTTTGTGTATTTGGATTCAAGAACAGACATGTGTGCTGAAGCATTTAAGGATTTGGTCTGATGAAATAGAATTGCAGAAATACTTGGCATCATTTCTTTCCTTCTTTCATTTGTCTGTCTCTCACTATCAATACATCACATATTAAAGAAAACCGATGAATTTCCCTTCCTACAGATCTACCACAACAATGAGACTTACCACTACATAGACGGGCTGGACGTAGCAAAATCGAACTGGATGCGTTACGTGAACCCTGCACACTCTCAAGGTCACCAGAACCTTGTGGCCTGTCAGATAGGACTGGAGGTTGGTACTTTACCATAGTTATTTATCTCGAAATTCAGGGAATCAAATCAAAATGTACCTACCGGTTGATGTGTGCCTCCATGCCCAGAGAAAATAACCAATAGAAATAATAAGAAAAATCACCTTTTACAAAAACGAACTAGACTTCTGTATACAAAGTTATTTGCAGATATTATGGTACTTTCTCAAAAACACATATATTGTTGTGCATTCAAGTTCAATGGATTTCTTTAAAATGAGATCATTTTCTAAACCAAGTGTATGTCCCTTGTGCTGCAGGTGTACTTCTACACGGTGAAGCCCATCCCGGCAGGACGTGAGCTGCTCGTGTGGTACTGTAGGCAGTTTGCCGAGCGCCTCCACTACCCAGCCACGGGCGAGGCCATGATGCAGAGAATTAGTGAGTTACATTCTGTTTTCGCCTTTATTTCTGAATTACTAATATTATTTATTCAACTTCAACTATGGTTACAAAACGTATTAAACCCCCATCCTTGTACTCCAGCGATCGCTCTCTGTCTCTGTCTGTCTCTCCCCCTCTCTCTCACCCGCTCTCTCTTTAGTTCACCAAGGGCAAACACAAAAGAAAACTACCCATCTAACCCAGGCCTATATGAAATCACAGCTCTCTCACTTCTACACAGATAGTTTTATACACCCCTACAACTGTTACACTTGCCCTCAACCCCCTCACCCCCTATACACATGAGTGATAACTCACCCACTACATACCTGACACTTCCCGTCAGGCAGGATCATCCTGCAAACACCGTGGGAAAGTCGGATAAGATCAGAGTGAAATGATCCGCTCCTACCAGTACACATTCACACACCTCCTCCCCATTGTCAGCCATTTTGTCTGCCTACTGCTACTGGTGGATCCCCTCTTTACCCCCTCCCCCCTAACCTCCTCACACCCCACCTCCCCCTGTCATCATGGCATAGCTGGTGATTTTCCCATGGGGGTTGGTGACGATGGTTGTTATGTCCAGGCTGAAAGCTGCTGGTAAAAATACAATATCTGAATTTTATTTGAAGGAAATAAAAATTGACACAGAGATAGATCTTCTCTTTACAAAAGGAAGATGGGATGAGGGCGTTTTATTTTTGCTTTCTCAATGTTTTTAACTTGCCTTTTCTGTCTACCCATCGTCAGTGAGATTTGAATAAGTGATATGTACTCGCTGACATCGACTCTCTTCCGTCTCACTTATTTCGGATAAACACCAGTTTTTACACTACATTCATCCTTCCTGTTATTTCATTAAACATATTAACGTGAACCGATTAATTAATACATTCAGGCGCGGATTCAGAGGGGGGGGGCGGACCCAGGCGTACGGCCCCCTATTTTCCTGTATATTTTAATGTAAAGTTTTTCAATGCCCCCAGTACATTGCCTATTTCATGCCCCCCCCCCCTTCGAAAATTCCTGGATCCGCCCCTGATGTGACATGGTTGCAAACGTTGGACGGGAAATACCTTCCGGTCACGCTGAAGTTATCAATATAGACTTCCATGCGTCAACCGAGAAACGTTAGAAACAAACTTATGTACAAACATGTACATAGAAACCATCTCATAATTGGCCATTGGCTTTCTCTAGCGTTAGGTCTCATTCTTTCTCCATAATATTGTTTCTTTGTACAATATGTATGTGTGTGTGTGCGTGGGGGAGGGGGGGTCTGTTTCTGTGTTCTCCACGCCTGGTGCAGTGGTGCCCTATGGTCCCCACCGATAAAGCCATTCCTAACGTAATTTCCCTGTTTCAAAATAAAGATGTGCGCTCCCGCCCCTCCACAGCTCACCTGGTCAGAGCCACTTATATCAGCCCAGCTACCTAAAGGGATAGCAC